>JAHHZJ010010122.1:0-14052 GCA_021437245.1 Aegilops speltoides
TAATAAAGTTATTATTTATTTCCTCATATCATGATAAATGTTTATTATTCATGCTAGAATTGTATTAACGGAAACATAATACATGTGTGAATACATAGACAAACATAGTGTCACTAGTATGCCTCTACTTGACTAGCTCGTTGAATTAAAGATGGTTATGTTTCCTAGCCATAGACATGAGTTGTCATTTGATTAACGAGGATCACATCATTAGGAGAATGATGTGATTGACATATTTACTTCGATTAGCTTAGCACCCGATCGTTTAGTATGTTGCTATTGCTTTCTTCATGACTTATACATGTTCCTATGACTATGAGATTATGCAACTCCGTTTACGGAGGAACACTTTGTGTGCTACCAAGCGTCACAATGTAGCGGGTGATTATAAAGGTGCTCTATAGGTGTCTCGAAGGTACATGTTGGGTTGGCATAATTGAGATTAGGTTTTGTCCTCCGATTGTCGGAGAGGTATCTCTGGGCCCTCTGTAATGCACATCACTATAAGCCTTGCAACAATGTGACCAATGAGTTAGTTCTGGAATGATGCATTCGGAGCAGTAAAGAGACTTGCGTGCAGATTGAACTAGGTATTGGATACCAAAGATCGAATCTCGGGCAAGTAACATACCGATGACAAAGGAACAGCGTATGTTGTTATGCGGTTTGACCGATAAAGATCTTCGTAGAATATGTAAAGCCAATATGGACATCTAGGTTCCGCTATTGGTTATTGACCACGAATAGTTCTAGGTCATGTCTACATAGTTCTCGAACCCGTAAGTCCATGAGCTTAAGGTTTCGATGGCGGTTATATTATGAGTTTATGAGTTTCGATGTGCGAAGGAGTTGAGTCCAGATGAGATCGGGGACATGACGAGAATCTCGAAATGGTCGAGGCGTAAAGATCGATAAATTGGATGACTATATTGGAGTTGGAAGAGTCGAGTGATTGGTATTTATCAGATCTGGGAGGATTCTGAGGAATTAGCGGGAGAAGTATTGGGCCTTATTGGGCCATACGGGAAAGAGAGGGCTGCCTAGGGTGGAGCCGCCCCATGGCCTAGTCGGATTGGACTAGGGGGAGACGCACCCCTCCTTCCTTCCTTCTCTCTTCCCTTCCTTGTCTCCTACTCCTAATACATGGAAGGACTCCTAGTTGGACTAGGAAAGGGAATCCTACTCGGTGGGAGTAGGACTCCCCTAAGGCGTCATAGAAGAGGCGGCCCTCCTCCTCCACTCCTTTATATCTGAGGCGGGCGCGAGACACCAAGTTGATCTATGGATCGTTCCTTAGCGTGTCGGTGCCCCCTCCACCATATTCCACCTCGGTCATATCGTCGCGGAGTTTAGGTGAAGCCTGGCGGTAGAACATCATCATCGTTACCACGCCGTCGTCTTGTGAACTTCGTCCTGACGCTTTCTTGGATTGAAGCCGGGGGCGTCGCCGAGCTGAGCGTGTGCTGAACAGGAGGTGCCGTATGTTCGGTGCTTGGATCGGTCGGATCGTGAAGGCGTCGACTACATCAACAGCGTTGTCATAGCGGTTCCGCTTAGCGGTCTGCAGTGCGTAGACAACACTCTCCCTCGTTGCTATGCCATCACCGATCTGTTGGGGAGCGTAGTAATTTCAAAAATTTCCTCACGCTGCGAGATCATGGTGCATACAACGAAGAAATATTCGAAGCGAGCGATCTAGGGAAGTAGTCGTGCGTTCTCCAGCGATCCGACCGATCACGCCGTACTCCGGCGCCCGAGTTCTTGACACGTCAGCTCGATGGCGTCCCCGATCCAGAGTGTGAGAAGTTCGTCGGCGGCGGTGCGTGATGTTCTACGGCACTTCGCTAGCTTAACGATATGCGAGTGAATATGGAGGCACATGCTGCTAACGATCCGTGATCAAACTTGTGTCCTAGGATGCCCATAGGGAGGGGACCGACCTAGGCGGCGCCAGGAGAGTCCTCCTCCTGGTTGGAGTAGGACTCCCTTTCCTAGATCACTAGGAAGGAGAAGGGAAGGAGAGGGAGGAGAGGGAAGGGGCGCCCCCTCCTTGTCCTATTAGACTCCTTGGGGCGCCACCTCTGGTGCGGCCCTCTCTCTCCCTTGGCCACTAAGGCCCATACTTCCCGGTTCGGTAACCTCCGGCACTCAGTTTCTCCGAGCTTCCGAAACCTTTTCAGTGATCCGAATATCAGCTACATCAATATATCAATCTGTATGATCTCGACCATTCAGACTCTGTGGCATCGTGATTTACATCAGACGAGTTACTTGGTAGCATACAAAAATAATCTTTCATGCTTGCCTGGTAGACACATGTACATCCTAGTCTATACAATGAGCATACCATGTTCTACAGTTTATCTATGCATTAGGAACATGTATAGTCATGGATACTAGCAACTATACCGATGTGTACTAATGGAATGGTCAATCAGATCATTCTACTAATGATAATCACTAACAACTCATGTGTCTGGTGCTGACATGTTGATTGCTCGTAGAGCAAGAACTTGTCCGAGCATGATGACAACATATCAGAATCGATAAATTACTTTAAATGCCTCTATATCTCCCACCTGGAGCAATAAGTCCGATTAAAGTTGACAAATCTCATGTGATGTCTTGGTCCATGCTGTGAAATCTGGATCGCTTGCTAAGCAATTGAATCGTATGTCATCGAAATCTCTATGTGGACCCGATAAGTCACAGGATGAACACTCTTGATGGTGATATGAACCTCTTTGAAATCAGATCCTGTAAGGCATTAGCTGCATATTGTCGAAGATTCATGACATGCCGGTATACACTAGATGATAGAACTCCTTCATGAGACTTTATTAGCTGCTCACGCATATGTTCCTGTAGTCTCCCTCCGCTTTAGTTTAGAACTCACCATGCCGGTCTCGTTTAGTGTAAATCGTATCGGATCGATTAGATCGTCATGATTCCTTGCATCAACGTAACCGTTTATGATGAGCTCTTTGTCACCTCCATATCTGAAACATATCCTTAGTCCTTTTCGGTATTTCAAGATGTTCTTGACCGTTGTCGATGATCACTCCTTGATTACTTTGGTACCTCCTGCTAAACTTATAGCACGGCACACATCGTCTGTACCGCATTGCATACATGATAGAGCCTATGGCTGAAGCATAGGAACATCTTTCATTTCTCTCTATCTTCTGCGGTGGTCGGGCATTGAGTCTTACTCAACTTCACACCTTGTAACACGGCAAGAACCCTTTCTTTGCTTGATCCATTTTGAACTTCTTCAAAATTTTGTCAAGGTATGTGCTTTGTGAAAGTCAATTAAGCGTCTTGATCTATCTCTATAGATCTTAATGCCCAATATGTAAGCAGCTTCACGAGGTCTTTCATTGAAAAACTCTTATTCAAGTATCCCTTTATGCTATCCGAAATTCTATATCATTTCCGATCAGCAATATGTCATCTACATATAATATCGGAAATGCTCTGAGCTCCCACTCACTTTCTTGTAAATACAGGCTTCTCCAAAAGTGCATACAAACCCAAATGCTTTGATCACACTATCAAAGCGTTTATTCTAACTCGAGATGCTTGCACCAGTCCATAGATGGATCATTGGAGCTTGCATACTTTGTTAGCTCCTTTGGATCGACAAAACCTTCGGTTGCATCATATACAACTCTTCTTCCGAAATCCATTCAGGAATGCAGTCTTTACATCCATTTGCCAAATTTCATAATCATAAAATCGGCAATTGCTAACATGATTCGGACGGACTTAAGCATCGCTACGGGTGAGAAGGTCTCATCGTAGTCAATCCCTTGAACTTGTCGAAAACCCTTTGCGACAAGTCGAGCTTTATAAACGATAACATTACCGTCGGTCGGTCTTCTTCTTGAAGATCCACTTGTTTTCTATTGCTTGCCTACCCTCGGGCAAGTCAACCAAAGTCCATACTTTGTTTTCATACATGGATCCCATCTCAGATTTCATGGCCTCAAGCCATTTTGCGAATCTGGGCTCACCATCGCTTCTTCATAGTTCGTGGTTCATCATGATCTAGTAGCATGATTTCGAACAGGATTACCGTACCACTCAGTGCGGATCTTACTCTGGTTGATCTACGAGGTTCTGCGGTAACTTGTGCGAAGTTTCATGATCAACATCATCAACTTCCTCACTACTTGGTGTAGATGTCTCAGAAACCGGTTTCTGCGACAAACTACTTTCAAGTAAGGGAGAAGGTACTATTACCTCATCAAGTTCTACTTTCCTCCCACTCACTTCTTTCGAGAGAAACTCCTTCTCTAGAAAGGATCCATTCTTAGCAACGAATGTCTTGCCTTCGGATCTGTGATAGAAGGTGTACCCAACTGTCTCCTTTGGGTATCCTATGAAGACACATTTCTCCGATTTGGGTTCGAGCTTATCAGGTTGAAGCTTTTTCACATAAGCATCGCATCCCCAAACTTTAAGAAAGCGACAACTTTGGTTTCTTGCTAAACCATAGTTCATAAGGTGTCGTCTCAACGGATTTCGACGGTGTTCTATTCAGTGTGAATCGGCCGTCTCTAGAGCATAACCCCAAAGCGATAGCGGTAAATCTGTAAGAGACCTCATAGATCGCACCATATCTAGTAAAGTGCGATTCGACGTTCGGACACACCATTACGCTGTGGTGTTCGGGTGGCGTGAGTTGCTGAAACTATTCCGCATTGTTTCAAATGTAGACCAAACTCGTAACTCAAATATTCACCTCCACGATCGGATCGTAGAAATTTAATTTTCTTGTTACGATGATTTTCAACTTCACTCTGAAATTCTTTGAACTTTTCAAATGTTTCAGACTTATGTTTCATTAAGTAGATATACCCATATCTGCTTAAGTCATCTGTGAAGGTGAGAAAATAACGATATCCGCACGAGCCTCAACATTCATCGGACCACATACATCTGTATGTATGATTTCCAACAAATCATTGCTCTCTCCATAGTCCGGAGAAGCGGTGTTCTAGTCATCTTGCCCATGAGGCACGGTTCGCAAGTGCCAAGTGATTCATAATCAAGTGACTCCAAAAGTCTATCAGTATGGAGTTTCTTCATCGCTTTACACCGATATGACCTAAGCGGCAGTGCCACAAATAAGTTGCACTATCATTATCAACTCTGCATCTTTTGGCTTCAACATTATGAATATGTGTATCACTACTATCGAGATTCATCAAAATAGACCACTCCTCAAGGGTGCATGACCATAAAGATATTACTCATATAAATAGAACAACCATTATTCTCGATTTAAATGAATAACCGTCTCGCATCAAACAAGATCCGATATAATGTTCATGCTCAACGCAGGCACCAAATAACAATTATTTAGGTCTAAAACTAATCCGAAGGTAGATGTAGAGGTAGCGTGCCGACGCGATCACATCGACTTTGGAACCATTTCCCAGCGCATCGTCACCTCGTCCTTTGCGGTGTTAAGCAATCCGTAGTCCTGTTTGAGTTGCAAATATTAGCAGACCGTATCAAATACCAGGTGCTCTGCGAGCTCTAGTAAGGTACATCAATAACATGTATATCACATATACCTTTGTTCACCTTGCCATCCTTCTTATCCGCCAAATACTTGGGGCAGTTCCGCTTCAGTGACGATCCGCTTGCGTAGAAGCACTCGAGTTTCAGGCTTAGGTCCGACTTGGGTTTCTTCTCTGAGCAGCAACTTGCTTCTGTTCTTCTTGAAGTTCCCCTTCTTCTTCCTTTGCCTTTCTTCTTGAAACTAGTGGTCTTATTGACCATCAACACTTGATGCTCCTTCTTGATTTCTACCTCCGAGCCTTTAGCATTCGAAGAGCTCGGTATAGTCTTTACTAATCCTTGCATATTATAGTTCATCACGAAGCCTTTGTAGCTTGGTGGCGTGATTGAAGAATTTTGTCAATGACACAATCATCAGGAAGATTAACTCCCAATTGTGTCAAGTGATTGTAGTACCCGACATTCGAGTATGTGCTCACTAATGAACTATTCTCCTCCATCTTGCAGCTATAGAACTTATTGGAGACTTCATATCTCTCAATCCGGGCATTACTGTTGGAATATTAACTTCAACTCTGGAACATCTCATATGCTCCATGACGTTCAAAAGCGTCGTTGAAGTCCGGTTCTAAGCCGTAAAGCATGCACTGAACTATAGAGTAGTCATCAGCTTTGCTCTACCGGGCGTTCTTAACGTCGTCGGTTACATCGGCGGCGGCACGGCACCTAGCGGTGCATCCGGGGCGTAACTCTTACGTGCAGCAATGAGGATAATCCTCGGATTACGGACCCAGTCCGTGTAATTGCTACCATCATCTTTCAACTTTGCTTTCTCAAGGACGCATTAAAATTCAACGGAACAACAGCACGAGCCATCTATCTACAATCAAACATAAACAAGCAAGATACTATCGGTACTAAGTTCATGATAAATTTAAGTTCAATTAATCATATTAAAGAACTCCCCTTGAAAGACATCCTCTAGTCATCTAAGTGATCACGGATCCAAATCAACTAAACCATAACCGATCATCACGTGAAATGGAGTAGTTTTCAATGGTGAACATCTTATGTTGATCATATCTACTATATGATTCACCTTCGACCTTCCGGTCTCCGTGTTGAGGCCATATCGCATATGCTGGGCTCGTCAAGTATAACCAAGTATTCTCCGTGTGAAAAACGGCTTGCACCCGTTGTAGATGGACGTAGAGCTTATCCACCCGATCATCCGTGGTTGCAGGCACGGCGAACTTTGGGCAGCGGTGCATACTCGGGAGAACACTTCTTGATAATTTAGTGGAGATCATCTTATAATGCTACCGTCGATCAAAGCAAGATAAGATGCATAAAGGATAAACATCACATGCAAATCAATATAAGTGATATGATATGATCATCATCATCTTGTGCTTCGTGATCTTCATCTCCGCAGCACCACCATGATCACCATCGTCACCGGCGCGACACCTTGATCTCCATCGTAGCATCGTTGTCGTCTCGCCAATCTAATGCTTCTACGACTATCGCTACCGCTTAGTGATAAAGTAAAGCATTACAGGGCGATTGCATTGCATACAATAAAGCGACAACCATATGGCTCCAGCCAGTTGCCGATAACTTCGGTTACAAAACATGATCATCTCATACAATAAAATATAGCATCACGTCTTGACCATATCACATCACAACATGCCCTGCAAAAACAAGTTAGACGTCCTCTACTTTGTTGTTGCAAATTTTACGTGGCTGCTACGGGCTTAAGCAAGAACCAGTCTCACCTCACGCATCAAAACCACAGCGATACTTGTCAAATAGACTCCGTTTAACCTTCTCAAGGACCGGCCGTAGCCACACTCGGTTCAACTAAAGTGAGAGAGCAGACACCCACCAGTCACCTTTAAGCAACGAGTGCCGTGGCGGTGAAACCAGTCTCGCGTAAGCGTCTCGCGTAATGTCGGTCAGGCAGCTTCATCTCACAATACCGCTGAACCAAAGTATGACATGCTGGTAGGTAGTATGACTTGTATCGCCCACAACTCACTTGTGTTCTACTCGTGCAAAACATCAAACCATAAAACCTAGGCTCGGATGCCACTGTTGGGGAACGTAGTAATTTCAAAAATTTCCCACGCACACGCAAGATCATGGTGATGCATGCAACGAGAGGGAGAGTGTTGTTCGTACGCACTCGTAGACCCGAGCGAAGCGATCCACGTAGGGAAGTAGTCGCGCTCTCCTCGCGATCCGACCGATCCGGCGCCGTTACATTCGGCGCCCGAGTTCTTGACACACGTACAGCTCGATGGCGTCCCTCAGTACTCGATCCAGCCGAGTGTCGAGGGAGAGTTCCCAGACGGCGTGGCAGGACGATCTTGATGTTCTACGCAGAGCTTCGCTTAAGCTTGCGACGATATGACCGAGGTGGAATATGGTGGAGGGGGCACCGACACGGCTAAGGAGCGATCCATAGATCAAACTTGTGTGTCTAGGGTGCCCCCTGCCCAGTATATAAAGGAGGGAGGGGAGGCCGGCCGGCCCCTATAGGCGCTGCCAAGGAGGGGAGTCCTCCTCCTGGTTGAGTAGGACTCCCTTTCCTAGTCCAACTAGGAAGGAGAAGGGAAGGAAGAGAGGGAGAGGAGAGGGAAGGGGCCGCCCTCCTTGTCCTATTCGGACTCCTTGGGGGCGCCACCTCCGGTGCGGCCCTCTCTCTCCCTCTTGGCCCACTCAGGCCCATACTTCCCGGGGTTCCGTAACCCTCCGCACCTCGGTTTTCTCCGGAAACTTCGGAACCTTTCGGTGTCCGAAATATAGCCGTCCAATATATCAATCTTTATGTCTCGACCATTCCGAGACTCCTCGTCATGTCCGTGATCACATCCAGGACTCTGAACTTCTTCGGTACATCAAAATACATAAACTCATAATAACTGTCATCGAAACCTTAAGCGTGCGGACCCTACGGTTCGAGAACAATGTAGACATGACCGAGACACGTCTCCGGTCAATAACCAATAGCGGGACCTGGATGCCCATATTGGTTCCTACATATTCTACGAAGATCTTTATCGGTCAAACCGCATAACAACATCGTTGTTCCCTTTGTCATCGGTATGTTACTTGCCGAGATTCGATCGTCGGTATCCAATACCTAGTTCAATCTCGTTATCGCAAGTCTCTTTACTCGTCCGTAATACATCATCTCACAACTAACTCATTAGTTGTAGTGCTTGCAAGGCTTCATGATGTGCATTACCGAGAGGGCCCGAGATACCTCTCCAGCAATCGGAGTGACAAAACCTAATCTCAAATACGCCAACCCAACATTTTCCTTTGGAGACACCTGTAGTACTCCTTTATAATCACCCGATTACGTTGTGACGTTTGGTAGCACCAAAGTGTTCCTCCGTAACGGAGTTGCATAATCTCATAGTTACGAGAACATGTATAAGTCATGGATAAAAGCGGTAGCAACATACTAAAGCGATCGTGTGCTAAGCTAATGGAATGGGTCATGTCAATCAGATCATTCTACTAATGATGTGACCTTGTTAATCAAATAACAACTCTTTGTTCATGGTCAGGAAACATAACCATCTTTGATTAACAAGCTAGTCTAGTAGAGGCATACTAGTGACATAATGTTTTGTCTATGCATTCACACATGTATCATGTTTCCGGTTAATACAATTCTAGCATGAATGATAAACATTTATCATGAAATAAGGAAATAAATAATAACTTTATTATTGCCTCTAGGGCATATTTCCTTCATGATCTTGCTGCGTAGGAATTTTTTGAAATTACTACGTTCTCCAACAGATGGCATCCGAGCCTAGGTTTTATGCGTTGATGTTATATGCACGAGTAGAACACAAGTGAGTTGTGGGCGATACAAGTCATACTGCTTACCAATGTCATACTTTGGTTCGGCGGTATTGTTGGATGAAGCGGTCCGGACCGACATTAGCCAGACGCTTACGGAGACCTGGTTCTACCGACGTGCTTTGCACAGTGGCTGGTGGGTGTCGGTTTCTCAACTTTAGTTGAACTGAATGGCATCGCCGTCCTTGCGAAGGTTAAAACAGCACCAACTTGATAAACTATCGTTGTGGTTTTGATGCGTAGGTAAGAACGGTTCTTGCTAAGCCCGTAGCAGCCACGTAAAACTTGCAACAACAAAGTAGAGGACGTCTAACTTGTTTTTGCAGGGCATGTTGTGATGTGATATGGTCAAGACGTGATGCTATATTTATTGTATGAGATGATCATGTTTTGTAACCGGTTATCGGCAATCGGCAGGAGCCATATGGTTTTCGCTTATTGTATGAAATGCAAGCTACTGTAATTGCTTTTACTTTATCACTAAGCGGTAGCGATAGTCGTAGAAGCAATAGATGGCGTCGACAACAATGCTACGATGGAGATCAAGGTGTCGGCGCGGTGGCGATGGTGATCACGGACGGTGCTTCGGAGATGGAGATCACATGCACAAGATGATGATGGCCATATCATATCACTTATATTGATTGCATGTGATGTTTATCCTTTATGCATCTTATCTTGCTTTGATTGACGGTAGCATTTTAAGATGATCTCTCACTAATTATCAAGAAGTGTTCTCCCGAGTATGCACCGTTGCCAAAGTTACATCGTGCCGCACACCACGTGATGATCGGTGTGATAAGCTCTACGTCCATCTAGCAACGGTGCAAGCTAGTTTTGCACACACGAATACTCGGTTAAACTTGACGAGCCTAGCACATGGAGATATGGCCTCGAACACGGAGACCGAAAGGTCGAGCGTGAATCATATAGTAGATATGATCAACATGGTGATGTTCACCATTGAAAACTACTCCATCTCACGTGATGATCGGTTATGGTTTAGTTGATTTGGATCACGTGATCACTTAGATGACTAGAGAGATGTCTGCTAAGTGGGAGTTCTTAAGTAATATGATTAATTGAACTTAAATTTATCATGAACTTAGTCCTGGTAGTATTTTGCAAATTATGTTGTAGATCAATAGCTTGCGTTGTTGCTTTCATATGTTTATTTTGATATGTTCCTAGAGAAACTATGTTGAAAAATGTTAGTAGCAATGATGCGGATTAGTCCAGTGATCGAGGTTTACCCTCATTGCTGCCGGAAGAACTATGTCCTTGATGCACGCTGGTGTGCGGACCTATTGCAGGAGCAGATGCGACGTTCGAGCGCTTTGGCTAGCTCAATCGATGACTACTTGATAGTTTAGTGCACCATGCTTAACGGCTTAGAATCGGGACTTCAAAGACGTTTTCAACGTCATGGACCATATGAGATGATCCAGGAATTGAAGTTAATATTTCAAGCAAATACCCGAGTTGAGAGATATGAAGTCTCCAACAAGTTCTATAGCTAAAAGATGGAGGAGAATCGCTCAACTAGTGAGCATGTGCTCAGATTGTCTGGGTACTTCAATCGCTTGAATCAAGTGGGAGTTAATCTTCCAGATAAGATAGTGATTGAGAATTCTCTAGGCACCATCACTAAGTTACTAGAACTCGTGGTGAACTATAGTATGCAAGGGATGACGAAAACGATTCCCGAGCTCTTCGTGATGTTGAAATCAACGAAGGTAGAAATCAAGAAAGAGCATCAAGTGTTGATGATTGACAAGACCACTAGTTTCAAGAAAAGGGCAAAGGGAAAGAAAGGGAACTTCAAGTGGAAAGACAAGCAAGTTGTCACTCCTGCGAAGAAGCCCAAAGCTGGACCATAGCATAAAACTGAGTGCTTACACTGCAAAGGAAATGGTCACTGGAAGCGGAAATGCCCTGAACATTTGGTGGATAAGAAGGATGGCAAAGTGAACAAAGGTATATTTGATATACAGGTTCTTGATATGTGCCTTACTAGTGTTTATAGTAGCCCCTGAGTATTTGATACTTGTTCGGTTGCTAAGATTAGTAACTCAAACAGAGTTACGTATCAATAACAGAGACTAGTTGAAGGGAAGTGACGATGAGTGTTGGAAGTAGTTCCAAGATTGATATGATCATCATCGCACACTCCCTAAACTTTTGGGATAAGTGTTAAACCTAAATAAATGTTATCTAGCGTTATGCGTGAGCATGAATATGATTTGATCATGTTTATTGCAATACGTTATTCATTTAAAGTCGAGAATAATTGTTGTTCTGCTTACATGAATAAAACTTTAATGGTCATACACCCAATGAAAATAGTTTGTTGGATCTCGATCTAGTGATACACATATTCATAATATTGATGCCAAAAGATGCAAAGTTAATAATGATAGTGCAACTTATTTGTGTACTGCACGTTTGGGTCATATCGTTGATAAGCGCATGAAGAAACTCCATAAAGATGGATTTTCGAAATCACTTGTTATGAATCATTTGATGATTAAGTAACCATGCCTTGGCCAAGATGACTAAAACTCCGCTTCCGGAACGTAACAAACTACTGACTTATTGGAAATAATACATACCGATGTATGCGATCCAATGAGTGTTGATGCTCTGCAAGTATCATTATTTTCCTCGACCTTCACAAGATGATTTGAGCAGATATGAGTATATCTACTTGATGAAACATAAGTCTGAAATAGTTGAAAGGTTCAAAGAATTTCAGAGTGAAGTGGAAAAATCATCGTGAACAAGAAAATAAAGTTTCATGATCCTGATCGCCGAGACTAATATTTGAGTTCTGAGTTTGGTCTTCAATTAAAACAATGTGGAATAGTTTCAAGCTCACGCCACCTAGAACACCACAACGTTATGGTGTGTCCGAACGTCAGAATGAACTTTATTGGATATGGTGGGTCTATGATGTCTCTTACTGATTTACCACTATTGTTTTGGGCTATGCATTAGAGACATGCATTCACGTTAAAAGGGCACCATCTAAATCTGCTGAGACGACACCATATAAACTGTGGTTTAGCAAGAAACCCAAGTTGTCGCTTTCTAAAGTTTGGGGCTGTGATGCTTATGTGAAAAAGTTTCATCCCTGATAAGCTCAAACCCAAATCGGAGAAATGTGTCTTCATAGGATACCCAAAAGAGACTATTGAGGTACACCTTCTCGCACGATCTCGAGGGCAAGATTTTCGGCTACAAATTCGGATCCTTTCTAGGGAAGGAGTTTTCCTCGAAAGAAGTGAGGAGGAAAATAGAACTTGATGAGGTAATCTCATACCAGCTCCCTTATTGGAAAGTAGTTCATCACGAGTCGGTTCGTGACACCTACACCAATTAGTGAGGAAGTTAATGATGATGATCATGAAACTTCGATCAAGTTATCGAACTGAGATCAACCGAGTAAGATCTGCACTAGAGTGGTATGTAATCCTATTCGGAAGTCATGATACTAGATCATGGCTGAACCCAATCAACTATGAAGAAGCGATGGTGAGCTCAGATCCGCGAAAATGGCTTGAAGCCATGAAATCGAGATAGGATCCATGTATGAGAACAAAGTGTGGACTTTGGTGGACTTGCCCAATGATCGCAAGCCATAGAAAATAAATGGATCTTCAAGAGGAAGACGGACATTGATAGTAGTGTTACCGAGGAGTCTCGACTAGGGGTGTCCGTGACAGCGACTCATCATCGTCCGCGGACTCCAAGACTACGAAGATACAAGATTGAAGACTCGTCCCGTGCTCCGGATGGGACTTTCTCGGCGTGGAAGGCAAGCTTGGCAATACGGATATGTAGATCTCCTACCATTGTAACCGACTCTGTAACCCTAGCCTCCTCCCGTGTCTATATAAACCGGAGGGCTTTAGTCCGTGAGGACACAACATACATTACAACAATCATACCATAGGCTAGCTTTAGGGTTTAGCCTCTTGATCTCGTGGTAGATCCACTCTTGTACTACCCATATCATCAATATTAATCAAGCAGGACGAGGGTTTTACCTCCATCGAGAGGGCCCAACCTAGGTAAAACATCGGTCCTCGCCTCCTGCTACCATCCGCCTAGACGCCAGTTTGGGACCCCTACCGAGATCCGCCGGTTTTGACAACCGACATTGGTGCTTTCATTGAGAGTTCCTCTATGTCGCCACCGATAGGCTCGATGGCATCTTCAATCAACAACGCTGTCCAGGGTGAGACTTTTCTCCCGACAGATCTTCAGATTCGGCGGCTCGACCGCAGCTAATTCACTTGGCCATCCGGAGCAGATCGAAGCGCCCGCCATCAGTCGATTCGGAAGCCTAAACTTCACAGCCAACATCCGCGGGACTTGATTTCGACGGCTCGAGCCAAAGCGCCGCCGACTGTTAGGCGGGGCATGATCTAACTCGCCCAAAGTGCCTTTGGTGGGCCACGAATCCGCTGGCCCTTAGTCCGAGCCGACGCCGGACGAGGACCGGATGGACACCACCTCGGGGGCTTCAACTTCAGGCGATGGAGCCAACACTAACCTTGTCCTCGCGAACTGTGGTTCGAGGTGCCGGACTTTGCCGGACCCGACCCCCACGCCCATATCAATCGAATCGAT
>JAHHZJ010010125.1:0-23767 GCA_021437245.1 Aegilops speltoides
ATGAGCAAAGGGGTTTGGGCACCCTGGTGGCCCGGGTGGCGCTACTAATGGCTACGTACGTGTAGCGAGGCGTGTTGACCTGTCCTCATGCAATTGCTGCCAGCGGTTTGGGAAAGCGCTCTGGTATTAGCTGCAGCGCTGTTTGGTTTAAGCGCTCTTTGAGTGGCTCTTGCTAAATCCCCTGCTACTACTAGTTTTATTAGTTTTTTCCCTAGATTTGTTTTTATTTGTTTTGCATTTTAATAGGCTTTATACAATAATCTTTAGCATATCATCCACATACAAATGATAGCATATACATACAATTAGTCTCATCGAATCATGTCATCATCATAATCATCATCCAACACAAAGTGGTCTCGATCTAATCATCAATCTCGAAAATAGCGATACAAGTCTCGATTACTTGCAAATACATCGTCATCCATCTAAACAATGATATACATGAGAATAGCTATCACTTTGAGTACATGAGTTCGTATCCTCTCTACGCATTAGCGTGAACCTAAACTAAGTCTTGCGTGTCGCTGAGCCGAAACGGTGAACCCTAGGCCTTTCACTCCGGCCACTTGTCGTATATATACTCTGGCGTAGCACTTCTTAGCCATTTATGATCTATGCACTGCATCGTCACATGAGTCGATGATATGCAACATATATAGTTGAGCAACACAAAGAGCAGACTTGGCAAAAATAGAAACAACATATCATAAGCATAAATAACAAAGTTCGCCGTGCCCAAATGACCTAACTAGAGTGATTTTAAGCTAGTCGGGAGAGACGGTTTAATTACATCACAAATAAAGTTTCACGTGCATAACTCAAAGTTTTGTCATAAAAGAAACTATGGACTAAGCGGACACATTGTCATATATCGACAATCACTCCAGCATGTCGTGCCATCCATCCAAGTCGGGAGATAGTCATCGAGCTTTGTGAAGCTTCATGTCGAGGATGAGAGGCTATCCATGTTGAGACGTCTTCCGCGACATTTGTCATACTGCATGGAACATCCCTGTTTTTAAGCGACCTCATTCATGATGATTTGGGCAAGTTATTGGATGTTATAGAACTCAGCTCGTAGTCGATGATCCTCAATATCTCCTATGTCCTTTGCCCATTGCGAGAATATGGGCATCGCTAGATCTAGGTGCCATGTGAAGGTTACGGTGATCCCGTCGGTACTCCGGCATGTGGTGTAGGACATAGAATCCATCATTAAGAGAATCGTTCGGTTCTTGGATCGTGAGTCGGTCTTATGGTGGCGTGCTGCCGCCCTTCTTCTTGTCCCTAACATCTCCACCTTGCTTGGTAGTAAAACATAGCACGTCGAGAACATCTTTGATGTGGGTGTAATCCTTTTGTGAATGTTCTTGACGAGTCCAAGTAAGGCGTGGGAGAATCGGGGTAGAGGATGATGAGGGCTGGCCGCCATGCTAAAAAAGTACACCTCAAATTAATTAGCCTCCACCGTGCAAATGAATTATTGAAATCGAAGGAAGGATAGCAGCGCGGATGACTTACGGGATGATAAAGGCACGAATCCTCCTTGTCCTTATTGGCGAGCATAGCGGCGATGTAATCCCTCGGCGTATTCACGATGCTGCGAGACTCCCAAGAAGGCCTCGTGCATGTATGTGGTCAGCGACACAGATATGAGCTATCTGCTCAACCCCAATGATGTAGCTCATGTGCAAGGCATAAAGCGGACAAAAGTAAAATCCAGCTTCTTCACGTGAAACATATCGAATATGTAATCGAATCGGAGGAAGAACTTATCCGCGGGAAGCCATTGGCGTCGACATTTGCTGCGGAACATTAACCCGTAAGTGGGTATCTTTGGATCTTCGGCGATGAGGCCTTTCTCTACCGCAGCACATCGTCATGAAGTCTCCTCGGATCGCGAATCTGGCCCGTAGTCTTTGTTTGAGTAGGATTGGTTTCTGGGGATATGCCATTTATCCGCATCGAGGATATCTACGGTCCGAAGCAAGAGCTCTTTGAGATGCTGGATCATAGAATCAGCTTTTGCCTTTCCTCGCTCTCTTCCTAACTTCTTTACCACGGATGGTCGTCAATACAGCGTTTGAGCGGTAATTCGAACCTTGACTCATGATGCTCAAACCACGAGGCGCCCGGTATGAACATCTTGTTAGCGCCATCGTCATCCTCATCCTCATCCATGGCGGCGTCATCAGCCTCTAATGGAGCCACCGCTTACCCGTCGCTATCACAACCCGACACCCGGCGCTAATTGGGTAGGTGGGGTGTTGATGTTCATACCTTCTTGAGGCTGCGTGCTGTGGGTGTTACTCGGCCGCCTCGGGCAAAGCGGAGACTCTTTAGCCTGGAGGACCCACCCATTGCAACAATCACCAAGCCGCGGTCTCGTCGTCATCCCCACTAGTATTAGAGGAAGCAAATTCTCGTGGCCCGGTTTGACAGCCATAGAAACCTTGAAGTCGTTAAGGTGTCGGCGGCTGTGGAACAATGGTTCCTTGCTCCATTATCGTCCCCTTCCCCGTCCACCTTTATTCGCCGATGGTGTACAATATAGTGCCGAGGTTTCGTCGACCTGCAAATAAAAAGTCTGCGGCGTGAGACATCGAAAGCAGCAGCAGGATTATAAATTTATATTGAAGGGGCGGTGTGGAAGATACGTGAGGCGTCGAGCTCAGCCAAGAGGAGGCACCACCGAAACACGTCGGTCTGACAGGCGGTCTGAGGAGCAGTCTTGAGGAAGGGTCACGAGGCCAGTCACGAGGCGAGTCACGGGAGCAGTCACGGGAAGCAGTCTGGGAGCAGTCGCGGGAGGCAGTGCGGGAGCATGTCTTTAAAGAAGTCAGCAAGGAAAAGTCCTCTGCATTTTTTGGATTTTCCCTTGTCCAAATGTGAGCGCCCGTCACCAAGGAAGTAGATAAATCTGCAACGCTGTTTCGCGGCAGCTATCGCTGTTCTTATTATGCGAGATGATTTCTTCTCAACCGCAATCTCAACCTTCTTGTCGATGCTTTCTTGATTAACCTCCGTCTTTCCTTTCTCTCCTCCGTGGTCTCACGGTAGTACTTCTTCCGCGTGGCGCCGTCTCCGACACGTGCAGCGTCCATCTGACGGTCGAGTATCCACGGTTGTCGTTTCAATATATTCGCGCCGGTTGAATGGAGTGTCCCACTTGGCCTGCCAATGCCTCGAGCGGCGAGTCGCTTTGACGCAATCCGGTGTTGCTCTCTGCAAAAGGCACAAGGATCGTTTACAAATATGACTAACGTGTGCGATCGAATTGATCGAAACTAAAATTACGGTAGTCTCATGAACTCCGTAATGGCGGTGTTGTCTCATAAACCTTCTTGATGGGTCCCCGGTGGCGGGCCCTCGGGGCGTCACGCTCCTGCGGGGCGGTGAAATCCGCCAAAGTGCAGGATGCCCGGACTCGCGGCTTCGCGTCCTCCTTGCCCATTTGGACCTCTTTCGCCGTAACCACGGCTTAAGTGGTGGGTCCCAATGTTCCTCTTTGAAGCCTTCATGTACTTAGACTTTTCTTTGGCAACTTGACCCTAAAGCCTCCTTGAATATTTAGCTGCTCTTCCGTGATTGTCGGACTTTCCTTTACAATCTCGGGTAGGGTTCCGTCGTTGATCTTTGCTTTCACTCGATTTTCGGCGGCCAGCGTTGCTAAACTTGGTCATGGCGTGTTTGTTTATCTTCTTCATTGCGGGTCATTATGCGGATCTTCATAATCCTTCTCATTCGGCCAGAACAAGAATATCTGGTGAAACTTCTTTAGGAGGGAGCTCCTCATATTTTCTATCTTCTTTAGATTCTCGCCGTTGATGGTGGCGGTTGTCGTATGATGCAGCCTATTTGATTGCCGTATGTCTTCCTCGGGCGCCTTTGGCTCAAAATTGCCGTTGTCCACCTCCGTGACCACCGATCTAGTAGTCTGAGTTTGTTAGGAACCCGTTGCCTCTTCGCTTTTGGTGCTACGGATCCGCTCCCGAGCAGCACCGGTCTGGCGCGGTCTCGATGCGATCTGAATCTCGCGCGGTGTCGATCTCAGCACGGTCTGCGTATCGGTCTCGGCTTGCGGTGCGTGTCGGTCTCGATCCACGATGCGGGCCAGCAACAACATCATTGATCGTCGGTAAAGCTAAAAATTAAATGCGCGCCCGGTAAGCGTCGTCATAATCACGGAACCTGTCCTTCATCGTTGCTAGCCATGTTTCCTATGATTAAATCTAGTCAATTAATTCTAGACCTAATAAAATGAATAATGACATAAAAAGGACTATTGTTTTGCGGGAATGTTGACTCCTTCTTGGTGCGGCAAATCCGGGCACTCGATATGTCCTAGTTTGTAGCACAAGTCATGCGAAATTCACGGAAATTTAAGCGACCTTTGCTAAAAAGTGGACAAATCGAGAACCTGAAATTACGGAGAGAAATGAATCAACATTCGGCAAAACTATAAACCCTCAACATCATTCACAGAAACAACAAAGCCACCACTTGGGCTGTCGAACAACTTCAATGAAAAGATATGACATGCCACTTCAATGAAAAATAAAATTTGCCTAAATTCTTTTCCTTGAAAATAGTGGTCTTTTGAAAATCAAAACCTTTGCCAATCTACTTAACCTAGCTTCAATCCATGAACCTAATTAACCTACCTATTTAACCTAGTTGGTTAATCTTGTTTACCTAGATAATTAACCTAATTAAACTAGTTAGCATAGCTAGTTCTCTGTCAAAGCCTAAAATAAATTTCTGCACTAATTAACAGGATAATTAACCTAATTAAACTAGTTAACCTGACTAGTTCTCTGTCATAGCCCTAACTAAGTTTTGCACTAACCTAGATAATTAACCTAATTAAACTAGTTAACCTAACTACTTCTCTGTCAATACCCTAACTAAATTTTTGCCCTAAAACCTAGATAATTAACCTAATTAAAAACTAGCTAACCTATGCATGAGAGAGAGAGGAGGGGTGAGGGCTTCAGATGATGGCTCGGTGGTGGCAGCCGGAGGCGGTGTGAGTGCGAGGCGTCTCGGTGGCCGAGGCAGGCGTCTCGGGAGGCGAGAGGTGGCGTCGGCAGCTCGGTGGCGTTAGCGAGCATTGACTCCGTGGCGTTAGAGCGGCTCGGTGTCGTCGGCAGCGCAGCTCTGATGGTAGCGTCGTCGGCGGCGGCGAGTGTGGAAGCGACGAATCGGGGAATGGCGTCTTGTGAGGTGGGGTTTGAGGATTTGGAAGTGGTGGCGGGCGAGGCAAGCGGTTTTGGCTATGTCAAACTTAAGCGGTAGCGCGTTTTGCAAAAGCTATAGCTAACAACTAAGCGCTTCTGAAAGCAGCAGCTTATACTTGCTATAACTAATTTCCTATTCTGTTTCTATAGCGGGGTCTAGGCATATTTGCCCTACTATAACGCGTCTTGGAACAAACACTGCTGCTATTCCTTCCTCCATTTTTCACTTTTTAGTTTATTTTGCTTTACATTTTATTTTCCCTTTCTCCTTTTCTATTTCTTTCATTTTCATTTAAATTTCTATTTGTTTATCATCTTATTTTATTTTTGTTAGTAGTAGCGCTCTTAAATGGGCTCTGTAGCGCTTCACGTATAGCAGTAGCGCGTTCCTCTAAGATCGCTCTTGTCTCGTAGCCTAACATTCTACCAATGGGAATTTTAGTAGTAGCGCTTTTTGGTGGTCAGGCGCTCTGCTAAGTCATTCTGTGTAGCGGTTTCTAGTGCTTCTGCTAAATAACACTAAGCGCTGTTTTAACCAGCGCTTCTGCTAGATACATGTATAGCCTTTTTCCCTAGTAGTCAGGGTCTTGAGGTCTGTGAGCAGGCCGAGTGCAGGGAGGCGAGGCAAGGCGGTGTCGTGGTTCTAAGTCGACAGTAGAAGTAGGGGTAGGTAAAGGAGGCGATGTCCTAGCTATGGAGTAGTTGTAAAAACAAGTGATGTCAGAGTTCGGGCCCTTCTCGGAGGAAGTAACAGCCCTACGTCTCGGACCTGAGGCGGTCGAGTGGATTATAGTATGGTATTACAAGAATCTGAACCCTTCCATCTGTGGAGGGTGGCTTATATAGGTCTTGAGGGACCCAGCCCACATAATGGAGGGATTAAAAGTACATAAGCGGGGGTTCTTGTGCGCCCTCATAAAGCCTTTAACTATCATTAAGTCTATTCACTTTGGCAACCGTTTAGCTTGCGGTGCTTCGACCTCTGGTGGTCGAGTGAGCCTTCATGGTCGAGTGAGTCTTCCATGGTCGAGTCCTTCCATCCGATCGGTGGATTCCTCTTTGGTCATTGGAAGATGATCTCTGAGTGCCCTTGGGTAGGATGTTTAGGTCAGGCCTATGACCCTACCCTAGGTACATGAATCCATCATTAGCCCCGAATGGATTGAGGCTTGATGAAGGAGGAGTTGACATTGCTTGTTGTCTTTTTGCATCACGGCTACATGTTGTCTGGATCAAGATCTTCTCTGCTGGTAATAAAACTTTCCTTGATCGACTTGATCATTTTGTTCTTTGGTGAGTGACTTCCTTTACTATTTCCGTGACGGATCGCATGAGATCTACGCACCAGAGTGAATCTGTCCCTCCGGATCTCGCGAGATCTGGAAAAGCGTCAGAAAGCGGAGCGAAGCTACGGCGCTTGGATGGGGCATGCTGAGGGCGCCTCGATCTCAGCGCTTTTTTCATGCGTGTCGCTGTTGTCTTGGCTCTTTCGGGATGTGATTGGATTGCTTGGTCCACTGTCATCCACTCGGAAGTGCTATAAATGTAACTCCGGAGGCTTATACGGTACCTTGTTCTTCCTCCTTAGTTCTCTCGTCTCGCTCTCCGCCCGTTGCTGCTCTCTTGCCATCTCCTCCTTGCGCATTCCACCCGGCCATGGGCAAGAAGGCAACGATGTTGGGCCTTGAAGAAGCGTCGGCGGACGAAGGCAAAGGGAGATCCACCGTCGCGGTGGTTCCTCGTCGAATCAACTTTGCCGAAAGTTGGGTCGGGAGGCTGGATCGATCGACCATCAAGGAAGGATCTCCTCGACATATTAGACGGATTGATTCCCCGGCGCTTGAACTTCTGGCGAGTGGCAGCCTCGGCGAGGGTGAGTCGTGCTTTTGGCCACCCGTCGAAAGGGTTTTCGTTGCTTGAGTGTCTTCTTCGGGGTTTCTGATTTCTTGAATAGCTCCACCATTTTACTCCATTGCATACCTTGCAGCGTTTGTGTCTATGTGCGAAAACTTCTTGGGTTGTCCGCACTGGGGTTTGTTCAAGTACATCTTCACATGTCGCTCGGTATGTGAAGAAGGCAAACTCCAATGACGAGAAGACCCAAGTAGTCAGATGTGTGGTGGTTTAGGGATCCAGTTGAGGAACAAAAGCACTTTCGGCTATGTATTTTCGAGTCGGTCCGGGGTTGGCGATCGACCTGGTTCTATTGCGGAATGAGGCGGCAGGAAGGCGATCGGCCAGCCTTCCTGAATTCACCATGAGTCAAGTGAATAGACCCTCCTCCACGAAGGTTGTTCGAAGAAAGGACCGAAGTGAAGATGCTGATGGACCGCGTGGTGCAGCTTGTTAGGGCAGGTAGTGGCATGGACCTCTGGAGTTTCTCTTGGGCGAATCCAGCCCCTTGATTCGGAGTCACTATATGTGGCTATATAAGCACGAAGGCGAGACTCGCGTCCACGAAGCGATCGGCAATCTTGTGGTGGAAAGATGGATGGCGCGATCACTTGGGAACAAGGACAATCCTCGCGGATCGGGAGGATTTCTCCCTTGACCGTGACAACGCTCGGATAAGGTACACTTTCTGTTTTCCGTTGTATATCGCCGAGTGTGTTTACGTAACAGTCGGTGAACTCCTTGATACTTCGAGGCCCTCACGAGCTATACTCAATGCCCAATGGCGCCCAAATTCCGCCGGGAGGAAGCCGTGGGCGAAGTCGGGAAGAGTGGGACTCGAGGCCTGCGGGGCAGCGGCAGCGATGATGATGATGATGCGAGGATGATAATGGCGAGGGCCGAAGGAAATCGCACCACCGCCTTTCGGAAAGGCGGTCAAACTTTACTACGACCCTTGGTGAGCAGCGGTAAGGAGTTCTGGTCTCATGATCGACCAAAGCTACCGAACCGCTTCACGGTGCCGGAAGAAGCGCCATGACGAAGAGTAGTTCACCGAGGACAACCAAGCCTCGCCAAAAATGAAAGTGTCCATCCCCACCATCTGGGGTAAACATATTGCTTAAATCTTCTTGTTCTATATAAATTTTATCTCGGTTGGTACTTGAATCGGTCGACTGATTTTTGGATTTTTGATCATGCGACTTACGAAACCTCAGCTAAGTGTGACCATGAGATGGAAAACGCCGCCACCTCCAATCCTGGTATTATATCCTTAATTCTTGTCCTTAGTCGTGACTCAAGATTTCGACTTTAACTCTTTTGACTCAACCAATGACATCATCACTCTTCATGACGATGATGAGGATGAGGAGCCGAGGGCTAGGAGGAGCAAGAAGGCATCTCTTGGCGAAGAAGCCCAAGGTGCGGCGCGCGGGACCCGTCGTGGCCGGAAGGAGGTCGGCACTCGACATCTGTGTCGCCGGTGCCCGGCGGTGCTCGGCCCGCCAGTCTTTGGACAACCTTGATCTTCACCATACACCGTCCGGAGGACCAGGCCGATGCTGCTAAGGAAGCAATCCGTCGGGCGGGGATCATGATGGAACGGGTGAAGATCATCGAGATCTTGAGCCAAAGCTTCGATGCCGGCTCGCCCTTGAGCAATGTTGGTCGGTCGACCACCACATACTGTTAGGATATGCTATCAAAACTTCTCTTTGGAATTCATAGCAGTCACCCTGGGTGTGTTGGTAAAAACTCCCTTGTTGGGGGGCCTGAGTGCACCGCTGGAGTCAGTCCCGAGGCTAAGGTCGTGGCTGGCGATCGTCTTAAACTTAAAATGAATGTTGATCATTATCGAATGGAGCGAGCGGGTTTAAGTCGGTGGGGAACGCGGCAGGTGCACCTTGGAGTGTAATCCCGAGACCGTGGTCGACTGCTTTGATTGATTACTGTGCGAGAAGATTGGTCGTAGTCGATCATCTTAAATAAGACCCGATTGGGGGCACGTTGAGTGCACCTTGGAGTGTAATCCCAAGACTACGGTTGAATGCTTGCGTTCGTAGTCTTAAAGCATCTAAGTCTTCTTTACTCACTGGAAGTGGATTATCGCTAATATTTTTGCATGACTCTTGGCAAAATCTTGTGATCTTCTGACACGCTATCTTGAGCGGAGCGAAGCATATTCAGGCTGAGTTGGACTTGAAGCTAGTGGGAGAATCGGCGAAGGAGGAGACCAAATGTATGTTTGGTGAGATTTCGACTCTTTTCTCCCTCATTTGCTTCAAGCTTGACTTGCTGCGATTCTGAGCAAGGTGAAGGAGGCCCAAAGGAAGAAGAGCTTGAGCTGTGCGAAAAGATCAAGCTTGCGATGAAAAAGCGGCCTCGATCGCCCAAGCTCGAGCGAGACTGACGTAATCTGAAGGCTGCTCGGCTGTGCCGGCAGGATGTTGAGCGGATGAAGGTTGACAAGAGGCTCTGTTGAGAAGGTCCTCGGAGATGGCTGGGAAGAAGAGCGAGTTGGAAAGCTTCTTGGGTGGCCTTGCTAAGAAATTGTTCCTTAAGCTCGAAGGTAATCTTTTTCACTTTCGACCAATTCTTCAAACTGTTATGTGCCCATTGACTATTTTTACGATTCGAGTTTTGTCTTTGCGAGTTACGCGCAACTTTGAAGAAGAAACCAGCCAGTGAGCGAACCCTTGACCTCAATTCTCCGATGAATGATGAAACTGCCATGAACATCTTCATTTGGAGTCCGTGTTCTTTCTTTGTCGTGGATTATCTCGCAAGGCGAAGGTTACTCGTCCGCATCGACTCGGCGTGGCTGGCGAGACACTCCAAAAATGACCTCGGTCATTGATGGCTCGACTAAACGCCGTCCTGACCGAGTGCAAGAATGGAAGAAGTCTTGACTCGGTGTGGTGCGAGGCGTCAGCCACTGCCATGCGCGAGTCCATTAAGGATGCAGAAGATAAGGTGGCGGCTCTCCGGTGGCCAACACCAAAAGCCGCGACGAGTCTTCATGGAGACTTTCATTACGCTGCCGCCTTGGTTGCGATGGGATTGATCTTGCGAGTTCGTTGCTCCATCCAGCCCTCCACAGGAGGGGTAAAAAACTTTGATCTTAAATTTGCCTCGGTATGCGAGTGAAGTTATAACCGATAAAACTTGAACAGGCTTAGCGCTGAGCACTCTCGGTTATTTTAGGTGTCGAAACCTAAATTTAGATGGGATGTTTGGAAATGATTGCTCTTGGCTTGAATTGCTCTTTGCAGGTTAACAGTGAGTGCACTCTGGATCGACTTACTCCTTAAGCGGCGAGAGGTTTGCTCTCCCACTCGGTAGGATTTCTTTATCTTAAGCGAGCACTGGGCTGCTGCTAAGCCCCAGTGGGAGGTTTGCTCTCCACTCGGTAGGATTTCTTATACCTTAGGCGACCTTGGGCGCCAAGCCTCCAGGTGGGGTTTCTCTCTCGGTAGGATTTCTTATACCTTAGGCTGACCTTTGGCGCAGCTAAGCCCAGTGGGAGGTTTGCTCTCCTCGGTGGGATTCTTTTATCTTAGCGAGCCTTGGGCTGCAGCTAAGCCGGTGGGAGGTTTGCTCTCCACTGGTGGTTCTTATACCTTAGGCGGGCTGCCTTCTAAGCCCCAGTGGGAGGTTGCTCTCCACCGGTGGGATTTCTTATACCTTAGGCGAGAACAGGCTTGTGAGCTAAGCCCCAGTGGGAGTTTGCTCTCCACTCGGTGGGATTTCTTATACCTTGGCGAACCTTGGGCATAGCTAAGCCCAGAGTGGGAGGTTGCTCTCCCACTCGGTGGGATTCTTATACCTTAGGTGAGCAGGCTTGTGACTAAGCCCCAGTGGGAGGTTGCTCTCCACTCGGTGGGATTTCGTTGTATTTGTGTGGCTCGGAGAATGGGGTGACTTTGACTGCAACTCTTGCTAGCATACTTTATACTTAGGCGAGTCCTTGGACTGCGGCTAAGCCTCCAGGTGGAAATCGACACCACTGGTGAGATTTTATAATAAGCCGAGCAATGAGCTGCTGCTAAGCCTCAGTGGATCGGCTTACTCGGTGGATTTTAATAACCGTGAGCTATGAGCTGCGGCTAAGCCTCGGTGGAAGTCGCTTACCACTCGGTGGGATTCCACTAACTTAAAGCCGGGTTCGCGACTAAGCCTCAGAGTGGAAGTCAACACCACTCGGTAGGATTCAAAACTTAGGTAAGCGGATTGGCGACTAAGCAAACCTTTGAGGAAAATTTTTACTCGATAAAGTGACAAAAATTATGAAGGAATTATGACACTATTACTTCAAAGCTCATGAGCTCGAGGAGTATTTTATTACAACTCTTCGGTGAAAACCTAAAATGTAAAAGCGAGTGAACGAATCGCATTCAAGCTCGGGGCTCATCGATATCGTGTTCGACATTGTAGAGGCAATCGCCCCATTATGGAGAACCTTTGTGACGATGAAGGTCCTTCGGGGGAGCAAGCTTATGTTGCCTGGCGATCTACCGAGACCGGATCTCCTTCTGGAAGGCTCGACCTCTCACATTTAAAATGCTGAGTAGTCTTCTTGGTAAATGGTCGGCGGATCGAGCCATTTCCTTTCCTCTTCGGAGTCATTGCATCTGACAGCGCTAGCTCGACTTACTTCATTATAAAGTTCAATTAAATGGAGCATTGTGGAGAGAATCCTCGGTAAACTGCGCCCCATAAACCCGGGAAAAGGGTTCTCGGTCGACCGATTAAGCGTAGTCCGCATAACCCCAAAACACTGAGGGAAGTTCATCGACCCAGGCTCAACCGCATGCTTGAGATCTCGCATCAATCGGGGCTTCAGACCCTTGAAGTTAATCCATTGGCTCGTTACTGCTGTCCGATTCATTGTGGATGGGCAAGCTGAAGCATAGTCGACTCGTGTGCCTTGGGAGTTGCAATCTTTGAATTCTTCGAGTCAAAATTGACCCACATTCCGTGATAATCTTGTGCGGGACTCCATACGTCAACCCTCGACAAAGGAAACAGGTTCAGCGTCAAGTTTTTGATTGGCTTGGCCTCAATCCACTAGGTGAACTTGTCGACGCTACCCGATTACATCGTGAAACGCTCGACCTGTTCGCAGGGACGATCATGTCAACCCCCACACTGCGAAGGGGCAGGTGGAATGGTCTTCAAGGCCAGCCGAGGCATGTGACATATTGGAGTAGAATTGGCATCCTACGCTTGTCCACTATTTCCTTGCCATTTCATTTGCTCTTGGCAGTAAAATCGGCTCGGTATGCTTTGCTCACAATGGTCGAGAAGGGGCGCATAGTGACCCGCAGGTCCCAGTGGATGTCATTGAGTATGATTTCGACCTTCTTGGCGTTATGCATTTTTATCCGACTCCGTCGAATTTTCTCTCTCTGCTCATTGATAGCAGTAAAGGCTTTGGATCGACGGACGATCTATGAGCCTCTTCCTCATCCAGCTGGGTTCCTTTCTCGAATATCATGTATGGAATTGTCCATCGGGGAGTGACCACTAAAACTTCCATGACCAAGTCGACCCTTGGGACTTCAACCTCAGTCAAGTCCGTGGCACTCTTGTGTTAAGACTTCCTCTGTGAAGGATCTTCTTTGGTAGCGGAGTGTGTATGTGTTCCAAAACACACCACTCGGAATGGTTTCTCTCTTGGATCCTATCTTGGCGGATCATCGCTGCTTGATTTTTCGGTCGGGGATGTGATGGAGTTCCAACCCCTCAAACTTCTTTTCCAGCTTCCTCACTGCATTCACGATATCGGATCATAAGCTGAGCTTCTCACGTCCTCTCCTACGTCCTTGATTGACCACTAGATCTGAGTCGCCATAAGCCATCGGTCAAATGACGCCAGAGTGAGATGGCCACGCCAATCCGCCTAAGAGGGGCCTCATACTACGCCTCATTGTTGGAGGAATCAAAGTGAATCTGGAGCACATACCTAAGCTTATCTCCTCAGGGAGACGAACAACCCAGCTGAGGGCATTCACATCTTGGGCCGTCGAAGAACATGGTCCAATGCTCCGAGTGAACTTCGATTCGGCTCTTTGTTATTCAATCCACTCGGCAAAATCAGCTATAGCACAGGACTTAATGGCTTTCTTTGCCTCGAATTTGATATCAAGAGGAAGAAGTTCAATTAGCCACTTTCGGCGATTCTTCGTCTCACATTATGCGAGGATCTCGATAAAGGAGCATCGGTGTGTTTGTGATAGAGTGATCGGAGAAATAATGAGCAACCTTCTTTGTGGTCATGTATATACCATACAAGCTTGACGATGAGGATATCTCTGCTTGGATGGAGTCAAGACTTGAACAAATAATACACCCGGCGTTGAACTTTGAAGGCCTTTCCTTCTTCCTCCGCTCGTACCGTAAGCGCAGGTACGACAACCTGTCCGATTGGCTGCAATGTAAAAGCAGCAGAGGCTCTTTGCTGATTGGGCAGCAAGCAGCAGCTGGGTGGATAGCGAGGCTTTGGCTTCGTAAGCGCTGCATCGACTTCACGAGTCCACTCGAACTTATCGACCTTCTTCATCGATCGGTAAAGAGGTAATGCCTTTTCACCCGAGTCGTAGAGATGAATGCGACTTAAGCGACCAATCATCCGATAAGCTTCGGGCGTCGTGCACTTTCGCCTGCGAGGCGTTTCATTAGAGAAGTGCCAATCTTTCACTGGGTTAGCGTCGATCCCTCGTTCGGAAGCAGAAAACCGAGTAACTTTCCACGGGAACTCGAATGTGCACTTTGTGGATTGAGCTTGATATCGTACCCAACGAGGTTGGCAAATGTTTCGTGAGTCGACCAAGCAGGTCGGAACCTTTTGGCGACTTAACGGCGATATCATCCATATCGCTTCCACATTCCGACTGATTTGGTGAAGACGCCACGAATCATTAGCATAAATGTAACTCCGGCATTCTTTAGGCGAATGGCATGGTGATATAGCGAAGCACCCGAATGGAGTGATTGAAAGCTGTTTTTATTTCGCCGGGTCCATCTGGGCGGATCATTGATGCCGGAATATCGTCTAAAAAGACAATCTCTCACCCAGCGGTCAGTCGACAATTTGATCGATGCGGGGAGAAAAATGATCGCCGGGCAGGCCGATTAATATGCTTAAAATCAATGTACATGCGGAGTGAGTTATCCTTCTTGGGGACCATGACAACATTGGCGAGCCACTCGGTGAAATCTCTCTCGGATAAATCCTGCTTTGTCAACGATCGAGCCACTTCTTCCGCCAATAGCTTTTCTCTCTTTTGGGCGGGATCGCCGAATGCTCTTTGACTGGTTTCGGCTGACTTGTCGACTCGGGCGATGCTCAGCCAGTTCCTAGGAACACGGCATGTCGGCGGGCTTCCATGCAAAAATGTCCCGATTCTCACGGAGGAAGCGGATGGCCTTCTTCCCTATTTAGAGTCGAGTGTTGGATATATGTGGGAGTCGGGGCTGCGCCGGGATCGGTCGGATGAATATGAACGCTGCCTTTGTCACACGGCGGATGATTTGAATCACGAGACTCACGTGGCTGGCCTCTTAGATCGTAACAAATCACTCGGATCTGCGTTTTACATGTACTCGTCGAATTCGACCGGCTGACACTTAGGAGTCGGCAATCTTGAGCCCTGCGAAAGCACTCTTACGCCTTCTTCCGATCGCGGTGGCGGTGATCACTCCTTTGGGTCCTGGCATTTTCAGTTTGAGGTACCGTAGCATGGTCGAACCATAGAATGCGATGCGTGGCGAGCCTCCCCAAAATGGCGTGGTATGCACTCTGAAAATCCACAACCTCAAAATCGACTTTTCTTCGCGGAAGTGCTTGGAATGGCAAAAAGCCACGTCGGGGCTATTTGACCCGGTGAGTTGGCCTTCTTCCTGGTATGACTCCGTGGAAACTCATATTCTGGCGCTCAATGGGACGCCAGAATACCCATCCCTTTCAAAGTATCCGCATATAACAAATTCAGCCCTACCACCATCCCAGCACTTTTGTTCGATTAGGTGCCTTGACAACTGGATCGACCACCAGCGCTTGCCGCCCAGGGGTGGCAATGTGAGTCGGGTGATCAGATGGTTGAATGTGATGGGTGTGCTGAGGACCACTTCACATAACTTGGCATTTGGGGCAACCATATTCACCTCCCGGTTGATGACTTTTCGATGCGACTTTTGCTTTCCACATCCTGAAGATCCATCAGTGGAGTTCACATCGCGGTATTCCTCCTCCTTGTCCTCTTTATCTCGGCCTGGTCCGGCTCCTTCTCCTTGTCCTTAGGCTGTTTTCCTTGAAACTACTGGATCAGGTGTCGACCTTTGGCAGTGGTGTGTTTGGGTAAATGTTGCCCTCTTCATCCTTCTTCATTATGAATATGGCATGGCATATCCATCCGCGTCGTTTCCTTCTTTATCTTTTACTTTCTTGATTCAGGATCCTTGGGCTTCCCTTGAACTTCCCACTGGTGGCGGCGGGGCCTCTCCGAGGACTCTTGGCTCGGCTTTTACGTTTCTGCTTCCATTGGAATTTCCCTTCTCCGGCGGCTTGGCTTGTACTTGCAGCTTGATCGGTCTTCTTCCTCGCCATTAAGTGTACGCTGTAATCTCCATCATTGACTCGAGGTCATGTCCCGGTTCGACCAAACTTCAGACTTAATTCTCTGTTTTTACGCCATCTTTGAAGGCACAAACCGCTTGATGGTGGGACACATTTTCTCTGATGTTGTGCAAGGTAATCCATCTCTGAATGTACTCTCGGAGAGTTTCATTGGTCTTCGCACACAAACTTGCAGCTCTGTCAAACCAGCCGGTCAAACACAAGTCCCTTCAAAAGTCTGACGAACACTGGGACAAATCTCCCCAAGTATATATATCTGCTGTGAGGTAATTGACTCAACCATGCTGCTGGCAGAACCCTCCAACATGAGGGGCAAATGCTTCATAGCCACCTCATCATTCCCACCACCACTCTGAACAGACAATCGGTAATCCTCGAGCCAAGTTTGGGCTTAGATTCCCAGTGAACTTCGCGACTCCTGTTGCCAATCTGATTGGGGGGGATCACTGCTGGCTCGGATAGCCTGCTAAAACACTCCGGACAGAGACATGCACTCGACTGCTGGTGGGTGCATCCCTCTCAGTCCGCCTCGATGAGCTCTGTTCGGTCGACCAAGCCTTGCGATAATGGATGTGCGTCAAAGCACAGTTCCACAGGGTGTTGGGACTCTGCATACTATGCTGAACTGTCGTCTGTCTGTCTTGCATGCCCGAAGCGTCAGACCCTTCCCTCGGAGGAAAAGGCGCATTCGGCGCCTGTCATCTCGGTGGAATCGGTCTCCGTCTGCGCTACGCGGTTATCGCGCCCTTCTACTTGCGGGCGATCTGGTGTGAGCCGGCCCAGACGGTGTTGGCAACTGACGGATCGTATGTGAATCCTGTTGTAGCGACTTCTGACGGCAGCTGAATTTTGAGTACTTTCGGGTAAATCTCTAATCTGCGCAAGCCTCTTCCAACTCGGCCGAGGCAATTGGATGGATTCTGCTATCTGAGATTGCAGCTGCTAAATTCTGCCCGGCGTCGCTATATGAGTCGGCGGGGAAAGGTCGGCGTCCGAAAGCAGTCGTTGCCTTGCATCAATCGAGTGCCTGGTGAAGATTCTCGGTGACGCGTTACATTACTAATAGCGATGCCTCCTCCAAACCTGAGCTTGAGGTCTCTCCGGTGATAGGGTATATAGTGCATCCATGTTCTGCGGCGAAGCTCTTCTCTCTGCGGAGAGTCGAGTGTCTCGGCTGGTATTCGCCGTGCTCTTGCGGGGTCTCCGGCGGCCCCACCGCGTGGTAACTTCGGGAGGACTACCGAGGCCGTCGACCATGAGGATCTCGGCGGTTGGATCCACTTGCTATCACACTTTCGGATCACGATCTCTCGAACGGTCGACCGAATCGAGCAGGCCGTAGAGGATTAAATCGAATCGATAGCGCGATTTGGCCGCTGGTGTCTGCGAGCCACAGCGTGCCACCCACCGCTGAAGCCTCGACCGACCAGGCGCTTGCGGCTGGTGGGAACGGTGAGCAGGTGATAAAGTGTGGTATGATGCGGGAATTCCGCGATTTGTGACGAGCCGACGCAGCGAACACATGAACCTGCGAGTCGTGCGCCCGTGAGGGGAAGTGCCTCGATGTCAGAGGGCCTCCTGGAACCATCTTGGTCGTCGGCGACAAAAGTGAGAGCAGCAGAGCGGATCTCGCGCCCTCACTCAAAACTCCGGCGAGTCATCATGATGAAGGTACTCGAATACACAACTCCTCCACAAATCACTAAAACACCTGCCCCATGGTGGGCGCCAACTGTCGTGGTTCTAAGTCGGCGGTGAAAGTAGGGGTAGGTAAAGGAGGCGATGTCCTAGCTATGGAGTAGTTGTAAAAACAAGTGATGTCTGAGTTCGGGGCCTTCTGGGAGGAAGTAACAGCCCTCGTCTCGGACCACACCTGGTGTCAGTGGATTATGAGTATGAGTATTACAAGAATCTGAACCCTTCCATACATGGAGGGGTGAAACTATAGAGAGTCATGGGGCCCCAGCCAGCACACATAATGGAGGATTAAAGTACATTTAGCCAGGGGAGTTCTTGGTACGCGCCCTCATAAAAACGCTTTAACTATCATTAAGTTTATTCCTTTGGCAAACCGTTTAGCTGCGAGGTGCTTCCGACCTCTGGTGGTGGTGAGCCTTCATGGTGAGTGAGTCTTCCATGGTCGAGTCCTTCGAGTCCGGTCGGTGGATTCCTCTTTGGTGGTCGGAAGATGATCTCTTCTCACAGTGCCCTTGGGTAGGATGTTTAGGTCAGACCTATGACCCTACCCTGGTACATGAATCCATCGGCCTTGAGCAGGTGCTCTCAGAGGGGTGGCGGGGGCCGCGGCGGGTGGCGTCGGGCGTGAGGGGGAAGCGCCCGGTCGGGCCAGATGGCGTTGAGGCGGGCGGCGGCAGCAAGTTGAACGGCTGCAGCGTCGAGGCGGCAACGGCGATGAAGTGGACCAACTGATGGCGTCGGAATGGCGATGAAAGTGGAGCAACTGCGGCTCGGCGGCGGCAATGACAGCGAAAGCGGGCAGGCGGGTCGGCGAAGATGAAAGGGATGGATTTTGGAGAAGCGCTAAGTGCTGGTTATATGAAGAGTTGGTCGGTTACGTGAATCCAGCGGACTAATGCCTAGTCGGTTGGTGCCGCGACGGGACCAAAAACTCTTTCAACAGCCCAAAGGGTGAGGCGGCGACCTTTGGTCGGTTGAGTGGCACCAGCTGAAGGACTAAAGAGACATTAATACCGGTTAAACACCAACGGTACCAATACTGCCTAGTCGGTTGGTGCCTGTGGGACACAAACCCCATAACTCCCAGCGTCGGGAATAAGTTTAATCCCCCTCGCTAGTTGAGAGGCGCGGTGGTTTTATAAACCCCAGCACCCTCTCGAAACTCTTCTCCACCCATGAGGCTTGCGAGCCCTACTTACTCTTGCTTTGCACGATGGGCCATACAGGCTACTAGGGCCTGAATCCTAGCCCATGGTAGGGTTTCTAGTCGTATTCAGGCCGTGGGGGCTGATGGGAAACACATTTTTTGTTTTTGTTTTCTTTACTTATTATTGCTATTTTTATTTTTTCCCAATTTTTTTAGTTCGTTTTCTTCATTATTTATTTTCTTTTGTTTTTGCTTTATTTTTTAATTCTTTTTTGCTTTTAGTTTTAGGAAAATTATAAACTTTCTGTTAGTGCCATTAGTTTTCAAATTTGGAAACACTTTTTTGTTTTTTGTTTTCTTTCTTGCTTTATTTATTTTATTTTGTTTCTACTTACAACAAAATACTTATTGTTCCTATTTTTTAATTATTACGAGGCGAACCATAAGACATTAAAGCATTTCAAATGAACTCTGAAAAAGTTTAAAGTTGGCATGGTATCATAAATTCACCCACATAGCATGTGCATGTACAAAGCAGACAATGGTATCATACTCCTCTTTGTTACAAAGTTGGCATGGTATATCATCATAATAGTTGGGGAGAAAGTCTTCACTTTTCTTCGCTTGTGTCATTTGCTTATTGCACGCAACCATGGATAATCTTCATGCGTTTATCGGGATGTTGGGGTCAGCCTTGACTTTGAAGGGAGGAAATTCATGAAACTTTTCATAATCTTGAGACATATGCATCTTGCCCTCCACTCCCACGATGTCCTTTTTGAAGAAAGAACTATGTGATGCTTTGGCTCATCGTATGATGTATTCAACTTCCATATCTTTTCTCTTTCTCGGTTTGGTAGACATGTCCTTCACATAGATAACCTGTGCCACATCATTGGCTAGGGCGAGCAGTTCATCAGTGTACCCAAGATTTTTCAGATCCACTTTGTTGTCATTACATGTTGTGGGTCTACAGCACCCGCCTCGTGATTGACCCATTTGCACTTAAACAAAGGGACCTTAAAACCATGTCCGTAGTCAAGTTCCCATATGTCCACTATGTAACCATAATATGTGTCCTTTCCCTCTCGGTTTTTTGCATCAGCGGACACCACTATTTTGGTTGGTGCTCTTTTGATCTTGGTGATCAGTGTAAAATGTATTCCCATTTATCTAAGTATCCTTTCCAAATCAATACAGTCAAGATGGTCCCACAGGACAACAAGTACAGCTCATCACAAACATTGTTATCACCTACTGAGGCGTGCTTCCAACCAAGCTGCTGAAAGTCTGATGTGTTCATATGTAATCTAGTCATCGCCTTAGCCTCTAGGGTGTTTGGGCCTTGGTATTCTTGTGTTCATCTACATACAGGTCACCAAGGTAGAGTTACGTAGAAGCTAGAGCGTACTTGAGACCAAGAATATCCGTCCTGCATGTTATTGAGTCCCTTCCAAGCGTGCCTTTTCGGTCGATCTCCCCTCATCTGCAGGATTTAGGAGACCTATCTTTCTATGGCAGGAATAAGATCGACACAAAACCCGATGACATCCTCATTTTGATGGCCCATGGAGCGCTTCCTTCTAGCCTAAGCGCTGTACGGACATATTTCTTGGAGACAATTCCATTTCTCCCCCTAAGCTTTGGAGCCACCACCGGCATTTGCCCCTAATTTCCAGGTATGCTAAAAACACTGCCCCTCTTCCGGAAGTGATTCACCTTATAGAAATGCCCTTGCCGTGCAGGGTCGAAGGGGTTTGACGATCTAAATGAAACGAGTAACATAGTGAACATTTAATTCAAGAAAAATAACAAAGAATATCAAAAAAATCCTGAAATTTAAATAGGATCGAAGAAGATACTCAAGGCGCAGAATGCGTGCAAATTTTAGCATATTTAGGACATTCCTAGGAACACGTGGCAAAGGAAAAATATAAATCTATCGTTGTCAGATAGTAAATTCAAAACAATAACAAGAAAATTTTAAAAATATGAATTTTTTGCATCGAAGAGGCATGGAATGCAAAGAGGTGCTTGCAATTTTTGTGATCAAATGACATGCAGTGCTCTAGGAAAAAAATACAAATAGAGCATTTTCAAGATTTTTCTACACAAAATTTTGTTTTTTCTCCACGAGCTCCTACAATGTTGAAACACAGCAAAAATTTGCCATACATTAAGCAGGCTCTCTTGATGCTTTCATATTTTTGAGCCTAGCTATTGTTTTTTGAATTTACTGTTCTGACATTATTAAAGTTTTTCTTGACCGCTGCTAGAATGTCAAACTAAAAATTTGCCGCACTTTGAGTCCGATGAGTATCGATCCTAAAATTTCCAGATTTTTTATATCTTTGCTATTTTTTGAATTACTGTTCACCATGTTGCTGTTCACAGAGCGATTGAGCCCTTTATTGGGGCAGGTAACTTGACACGAAGGGCATTTCTTAAGGTGACTTGGCCGGAAGAATTATTTTTAGCATGCGAGAATTAGGAGCAAATGCCCGGTGGTGGCTCAAGTTGGGGAGAAATGGATTGTCCCTATTTCTTCAGGACTCCATGAACCTCTCAAAGGGTACATATTGTGTAGAAATACGAGGCCCGAGTGCCAATCTCGTCAATTATGATGAACTGGGGCGTGCGTCATGATATTGAAGAAGGATGGTGGGACCACCAGCTTCGGCCCGACAAGACATTGCACCACATCCTCCTTAGCCTTGGTATGATTTACGGATCGATCACCTTCGAGAGATTGCATTGAGGAATGCACATAGCTTCACAATGGCTAATCGGACGTTTTTCAGGTAAAGCCCCTCAATGCAACCGAAGTAGTTGCGTCATAATCACGTGGCAGCCATGAGACTTTAGGTTACAGAAACTTTTCTACTGCCATATTTATTATTCCTTTTATATTGACGCGAAGCCAGTGGCGGGACCTTCATACTAAGCATGCATTCAAAGAAGATTTCCTTCTCTTCTTTGGAAAGAGCATAAATGGCGAGGACCTTCATCTTTGCTTTGGAGGAATGCTTTAGTCTTTTGGATCTGAAACATTGTAGGTCCTCCATGCCTACATTGTGTCTTTTGTCTTCCCATTCGCCCTTGAAGCCTAGCGGAGTTCCACATAAGGTTCTTAAGTCATGTGCATCACGTCGATCCGAAGAGTGGACCTCTAGGTCTTTCTAGTAGGGTAGAGTCCCAAATATAGATTTCTTCTTCCACATGGGTGCGTGTCCCCGGGGTCACTCGGAACAGCTAGTCCGCCGGGACCCTTTCAAAGATTACATGTAAATCATTGACCATAGCAAATGCATTGATCACGATGCGCATGGCGGACTTCTTCGATGATCCCTGCGCCTTTGAAATGTTTTCCTTTCTTTCTACATTGATGGTTGGTGGGAAGAAATCAATGATGTCCGGTACACATTCTTCTGCAGCTTCCCGGTATATATATGCTATCGGTGTCAAGTAAGCGATGCGTGTGATCGTCTCAACGTATCCTATAATTTTGATTGCTCCATGCTACTTTATCTACTATTTTAGGCAATATTGGGCTGTTATTATCCACTTTTATATTATTTTTGGGACTAACCTATTAACGGAGGCCCAACCCAGATTTGTGTTTATGCCTATTTCGGTGTTTCGGGAAAAGGAATATCAGACGAGAAGTCAAAGCGAACGAAATCAACTAGAAGTTATTTTTGGAAGGAATGCCACCCGATGGACTTGGAGTGCATCGGGAGATCGGGGAGGTGCTCACGACGGTGGGGCGCCCCCCCACACAGGCGAGCCCACCACCCCCCCACCCGGGCGCGCACCCACCTCGTGGGGCCCCATGCACCACCGATGTACCCCTTGCACCCATATATACTCTTGTACCCTAAAACTTCCGAGCAATGAAAATAGATGGGAGTTCGCCGCCCTTAAGCCTCTATAGCCACCAAAAACAATCGGAACCTTTGTTAGGCACCTATAGGAGGGATCCCATCACAGATGGCCATCTTCATCATCCAGCGCTATCCATGAGGAGGAGTAGTTCACCCTCGGGGCTGGCGGTATGTACCAGTAGCTATGTGTTTGATCTCTCTCTCTCTCGTGTTCTCTCGTGTTCCATCTGTAGCACGATCTTGATGTATCGAGCTTTGCTATTATAGTTGGATCTTATGATGTTTATCCCCTCTACTCTCTTGTGATTAGGTTCGTCCCCTTTTGAAGTTATCTTATTGGATTGAGACTTTTATGAACACTTGATGTATGTCTTCATGGGATAACCGTGGTGACACTACTAGGAAAAGGCATGCTAGTGGCGCACCTGGTTTGCCTTCTAATGGCGCATGGCTGATGTGTGCGCGGCATCATAAATAGAATTTCTTTCTAATGGCGCACCTGTCTTGCCATTAGAATCTAGTATTCTAATGGGCGCTTGACGATCGCCATCGTAGTACTGCTCACAGTGCATCACTAGTATACTACTATACTTCGGTATGACATCTTGTAGTCATGCATTAGTAACAACTTTTTAATTCTTTTCTTCTTAATCTCATGTCACTATTTCACATATGAGATATTCAACACATATATATGTACAACAAGCATCCATATAGCAATCATATGTACAACAACATCCATATAGCAATCATATCCAACACACAAGTTTCATCATATATACATCGTACATAGCCAACACATAGTTCAAATGCGTTACAAAAGTTTCACATTGTTCATCAACACCGTTATCCATCAATTCACAAAAGTTTCACATTCATACAAAATAAAAACAGAAATGGAAAAGAAGCACCCCATCACGCAAGCAAATCAATTAAATCAAATCTGCAAAAGATAAACAAGAAGTTAGAAGAAGAAAAAAAAGAAGACTACTAGAAGAATAAGAAGAGTTTTGGAGAGAAGAAGATTACGAAAAAGACTATAAAGCTTATTATGTAAACTTGATCATTTTGTGCTAACATAAGTTATTTTGGAGCTAACCTATAGGAAACTAAGCATATAGGGTCTAAGCTAGTATATTGAAACCAACTTAGGTAAATAAAGCTAACCTATGTCATTTTGGAAAAGAAGAAGATTAAGAAAAATACTATAAGCTTATTATGTAAACTTGATCATTTGTGCTAACATAAGTTATTTTGGAGCTAA
>JAHHZJ010010126.1:0-18774 GCA_021437245.1 Aegilops speltoides
AATCATTTATCTACGTTGGCGCATTCAATTGGGTTACATTTTTAAACCTGCGACTCTATCACACAGTGCCACATAACTTCCCGAAATAATGCTCGGCGAGGCGGTTTCCATCGAACCAGCGCAACGCGTGGCGTCCATCTCCGGACCTTTGTGCCTTCACGGGCGGAGGCCATCCATGGCGCCCTCGATGCGGGCCGACCGCTTCATCTCCTTGATATCGCGGCACCGCCCAAGGAATTGCTGTAGTAAGGCGAAGTAGCTATCGCCTTGGACCTCTACGGCGGACATGGGCCCGCGATGTCGATCATGGCGATCCGGATAGTCTATTTTATTCGGCCCATTCGACGCACTGTCCATCAGGCGGAAGAAGCGATCCGGATGTGGAATTGAGACCAATATAACTCTTCGCCTCATGATCCCCAGCTCCGGAAGTGCTTGGCGTCGGCCGCTCATACCAAGTCCATATACTGGATCCTCCGAACTCCTGACCGCTCAAATTGGCGTACTTGGCATCCATAAACGGTGGCGCTAAGAAAAGGCTTGCCGCCACGATTTCTCGGCTTGCGCGCTCCTCCTTCATAGCCCGCATTGCGGCGGGCATCCTTAACCGGCGTGGCCTTCTTGAGTCTTCCGCTCCGATAAGCGCTCCTTTTCAAGCGCCTCATTACGGTCGGTAGCATCCTTTAATTTCTTGGCCAATGGCTACCTCGCTCTTAAGCGATTGCCGGCCTTTGGCCTCCAACTCTTCGGCCGCCCTCGCGGCAACGCGTCACTCCCGGGCTTGCTCCTTAGCTAGAAAGTTCGGCCCGAAAGGCTCTCCAGGCAGCGGCGCTATCGTATTAACGACATAACTTATCGAGGCGGGCTTGGACCCACTCAATAAGCGGCTGCGGAGAATTTATTTACCTTGCGACTTCGTCAAGTCGCTGATTGACAAGTCGATGTCGGCATACGCCCGCGTCAAGTTATCGACAATTAAGCAAACTCCCTAGTCCGGTGGCCCGGACTATCCGACCCTATGTCGAGCAGCGGTATTGCTTAGCGAGATGTTGAGATTTTGATCCTCGGCACTTGTTGTGTTTCGACACCCTACCGAGTCTCGGAGGCTACTATCTATCTGAGGCGCATTTTATGCAAAACAGTTAGAAAATAAAGGGTGCATCATTTTCGCATACCTCAAATCCCTTGACAAGCTCATGGCGGCATTCATAATCCGCTTTCGTGAGACGAAATTCTTCCGACCACTGCGCGTGTCGCGGTGATCTTCTGAAAATGGGCGCCCTCTCAAGCAAACTCTTGGTTCTCGGCGGACTCGGTGGGTGTTGAACTCTCTGGCCCCTCGGACTTGGGGCGCCCTCGTGGCGACACTTGGGCTCGCTTTGCCTCATCTGGCGGCTGCTGACAGGCGTGTCGCTCTCAATCTTCTGGCGGGAGGTCCCGAGATGAACTCATACGAGGCAGGCTGCAGATCCGAACTGCGATATAAATATTTGGTTACCTCTGAAGCATAGCGAAGGGTACTTCCTTATTAAACTTCCTCTTTTCCTTTTCACGGCTCGTTGGGAGGCTGGTCCTTGGCGATGATTGCGCTGTCAGTTCTCTCGGACGCGGACCCCAGTGAGATTTCTTCCCAGCAGGGGCTTTGACCTCCGGATCTTGGGCGGTCCTCTTCTCCCCTCGAAGGAGGGATCCTTGGTTCCCTCCTCTTGATCAACCCTAGGGCAAAGTATTAGCTCCTTTATTTCCCCATCGCCCCCCTCTGTGGCGCAACCTCAACATTCGACCGACCACGGGCTCAGTCACGGTCTCTGGAGAAGGGCGGACACCTTCTCGGCCTTGATGGCGCCACCCATTCCTGTAAAGAACAAAGGGTGAGAGGCGATCTTTTGAAAGGCATACAAATAGCGATGTCAAGACTCTGGAGCTATTACACAGTGTCCAAGGTCGCGGCTTAGGCACTGCGTCCTCGGCGAATCGGACCACGCCACTGCGGTCAGAAGAACAACTTGTACATCTCCGTGGGTGTTGCACCCATAAAATGCTTGGAGAATCTGAGGTCCCTCGGATTAAACTCCCATAGGCGGAGAGGGCGGCGTTTGCGAGGTAGGAGGTGCACGATTAGCATGACTGCATCACCTTGACCGGTCGATCTCCCTTGTTTGGAGGTCTCGAATCCGGACTGCGGTGCGGGCATGTCCTGGGCGGTCCCCAATTGAGCCCTTGGTTGACCCACGACATCGGTTGGCGTGGAGGTCCCGAGCGGAAGGAGGGGCGGCTTTGCTTGCGCCTTGGGCATGATGTAAAACCCTCCTGCCCACAATCCAGTTCCTCTTGGAAGGAACCTTGAGCCCGCAGGGCATCGACCTTCTTGCTTATGGTGGCCCCGCCTCCTCTTGGCGCCCCGATCATCTTGGCTCCACCTTGAATGTTTTCAGCCACGGGCGAAGTGGGGATGGCGGAGGAAAGCAGAGATAATGATGAATCGCGGAGATATGGAGGATGGACTCGGAGCCGTCGTGGAAGTCCAGCCCGTAGTAGAAAAGAGCCCTCTCACGAAGGGATCCGTGGGAAGCCTAATCCCGGCGGAGGTGAGATCACAGCAGCGCGTCGCGGGCTCGGGGCATGCACGGCCTGCCAGGGCGAGCAACTGTCTGAAACCGTGAGCGGTGCTTGGCCTCCGCAACTTCAATATGTCCCCCTGTGGCGGAGGAGGCATCCACCGGCCACGGAGGTCGGGCCGGACATTGTTTAGGATCCAGCGCTCGAATCTGAAGCTCGGGTGTTGGAACTAGGGCGGAGGAAAGATTTGATCGAGATTGAAGAACAAGAGCGAGGCCTTGGTCCTCTTATAAAGGGAAGAAATACCAAGGGCCGTCTCGTGACCGTTTGAGATTCCGCCGATAGAGGCGTGGCGGCGAGGGCGGTTGGGTTACCCGCGCGTATTGATGAGGATCCCGGAATAAAGGAACACGATCTGCCTTGCGGGGCGTGCCAAAAACCGCTTCGCTAAAGCGTCTTTGGCGGAATAATGAAAGCGATTCAAGCGAGGCTTGGCTGCGGTGTGATGTCACGCTGCATGATCGTCGGCGGTCGAGCTAAGTGTATATTTTATTCTCTCTCGTTGGGATGTGGAATTTATTTTGCGAGTGAACACTATCCTGGCGTTCATTATCTTCTCCGGATTATTCAAGGGAGGAACCCGCCTTGCAATGCGAACACTATACGCGGACTTATCGTCATTGAAGACCGGTTCGAGACTCTTGAGGAGTCTGGACTAGGGGTGTCGGACAAGCGGACTATCAATATCCGCGGACTCGGACTACGAAGATAGAAGATTGAAGACTCGGCTCGTGTCCGGAAGGTACTTTCCTTGGCACGGAAGGCAAGCTTGCAATCTGGATATGTGGATCTCCTACCATTATGGCTGACTACGTGTAACCCTAGCCTCTCCGGTGTCTATATAAAGGAGGGCCTTAGTCCGTGGGGCGAAGATTACATCTCAACAATCATACCATAGGCTAGCTTCTGGGTTTAGCCTCCTTGATCTCGTGGTAGATCTACTCTTGTATTACCCATATCATCAATATTAATCAAGCGGGGCGTGGGTTTTACCTCCATCGAGAGGCGAACACAGGTAAAAACATTGTGTCCCTCGTCTCTTGTTACCATCCGCCTAGGCAGCCGAGTTCGGGACCCCCTACCGAGATCCGCGGTTTGACACCTGACTACCAAGCCTTTACTTGAATCGTTTTTATTATACCACCTCATCACGTTTAGCGGCGGTTTCTTACGTCTTGTCGAGCGGTCGTGTCCCCTTATCCGGATTCTCATCATAGCGTGGGTAACCCCGCCCGTCGCTCTCCTCTCGAAGGTGAATCCGAAGGTCAGGAGGCGGCTCTTGGTATTTTCCCCTTTATAAGAGGACAAAGGCTCGTTCTTTTCTTCAATCTTCATGAATCCTCTCCTTGCTCCAAGTTCCAACACCGAGCCCAGTTGAACCGGACCTTCAACAATGTCGGCTCCGACCTTCAGTGGTGGATGCCCTCCTCCGTCACGGAGGAGGGCGTGCTAAACTGCGTGAGGCCAAGTACATCTTCGAGATTTACGAGGTTGCTTATCTGAGGGCAGGCCGTACCCACTCGAGCCGGTGAGTCGTCGTCTTCGTATCCCACCTCCGTGGGGTTTAGGCTTCCACGGACCCCTTCGTGAGAGGGCTCATGTTCTACTGGCTTGGATTTTCACGACTTGGCTGGTCCATCCTCCATATCTCCGCATTCATTATCGTGCAAAGCCTTCCTCGCGTCACCCCACTTTGGCACGGTGAAGACCTTCAATGTGGGCAGATGATCGGGCGTCAAGCGTGCGGCCCGGCGACCCATAGCGGAGGCGGTGCCCGTGGCAGGGCTCCTTCAGAGGCTCGGCTTGTGGCGGAGGTGGTTCTATATCACCGCTCAAAGGGCATCAAGCAAAAAGCCGCGCCTTCATTCGCCGGGACCTCCGCCGATTGATGTGGTGGTCAGCAAGGAGCTCAATTGGGGGCGTCGAGCGTGCTTATTGCGGGCGGTTGAGACCTCAAGGGAGATCAATCGTTGTGGTGATGTAGGTCATACTAATCGAGCGTCTTGCATGCCGTCCTCTCCGGTTATGGGAGTTCAATCCGGAGGACCCACGAATTCTCAACACTTCATGGGTATGACACAGGAGATGGATTGTTCTTGGACCCGCGGTGGCGTGTCGAGGTGACCCGAGGGCCTTGAGCTGGTATAATCCGGGATACTCAGGTAAGTAGCTCAGAATCGGACGTTCTGTTTATTCGCTTTCTAAAATTTGCCTCTTAACCCATTATTCTTCGCCGGAGTGGGTAGCGCGATGAAGCTGATAAGGTGTCGGCCCCCTCCGAACCATGAACCGTCTTGGTCGAATGTTGGAGGTCGCCCGTGAAAGGCGATGGGGAAAAATAGAGCTATCACCTGCATGAGGCGCTGAAGAGGGGATCGAAAATCCCTCCTTCCGGGGAGAAGGACCGCCTCGAACCCTGAGCCAAAGCCCTAAGCGGAAGAAATCTTTACGGAGGGTCTGCGTCGGGGAGAACCGGATACAATCGTCTCTAAAGGATCAGCCCTCCGGCGAGCGTGAGTAGGAAGGGAGTTCATTAATAGAAAATACCCTATTTGTGCTTACATGGATAACGAAATTTTTACCTTCTGATTCGGATCTGCGGACTTCTCGGATGAGTTACGTCTTTGAGGATCTTCGTCGGAGATGATGGAGCCAACGCCTCCATCTGCTGCGCCGTCAGACGGTGAGCGAAACTGGTATCATCATAGAGGTATCGAGCCGTGGAGCCGAGTTTAAGCGGAAACAAGTGTCGTGGGAAGTGAAAATACTTTCGAGGCGTCCATCTCGAAGATCACCGTGCTTTGATGAGTATGGTGATTGGAAGGATTTCATCATGGCGGATTACATAATGCCGTTAGGAGTTCTTTGTGCGATTTGAGGTCGCAAGGCAGCGCCTTTTGACAATTTTGCACATAGAAGTCGCCTGTATAGATAGTAGCCCCTAAGACTCGGTAGGTTGTCGGCTGACGGCGCGAGGATCAAAATGCAGGTATTGAATGTCACCCTTCCTATGCGGTGGCGGATAGTCGAGGGCTAGCCAGACTAGTGGAGTTAGCCCGAGTTAATCGGCAACTTGATGTGGCGGATCACGGACATAGCGCTTGTCAGCGGCGACTTGGCGAGTCGCAAGGCAAATAATTCTCTGCGATCACTTATCTAAGGAGCTAAAGCTGCCTCTGGTAATATATATCTTTGATACTGAGCGGTCTTTGCTGCTATGGAGAGCCTTGGGCGAGCTTGCTCAAGCTGAAACAAGCAGAAGGTAATCTGACTGCCTCGAGGTGTGCGAAAGGTTAGCAAAAGGCTGCACCTGCCTAAGCAGGGAAAAGATGGTCGAATTGGCATAAATTGAAGGATACTCACGACGCAATGAGGCTCTTGAAAGGCGCCTACCGGGCGAAGACAGGGAAGGCCACCGCCGGGCCAAGGATGCCCGTTACGCTGTCACGGGCTATGAAGGAGAGCTGCGCCAGGTAGATATTGTGGTTTGCGGGCCTTTTACGCTCGTCGCGGTTCTGGATCGAGTATGCCCAACAGCGGTGTAGGTGCGGAGGATCCATATATGGACTTAAGCGGCGTCGGCGGATGCCGTTGTGCCACCGGGGAGAAGGATCACAAGAGCGGAAGAGCTATTTTGGTCTCAATTCCATAATCCGACCGTTCACTTCCTTTGACCGTCGGTTGGCGAATAAATTGGTTGATGAGTTGTCGGACTTGCCATAATGATATCGTGGCTCATGTGGCGAAGGCCCAAAGCGATGAGCTATTTAACTTGCAGCAATTTCTTGGGCGATGCCGCATATCAAGGAGATGGCGGTCGACTGCATAGAGGTGTGGATGGCCCTTGCAGTGTGAACACATTGGGCGAAGAGATGGATGCCGCTATTGCAGCCAGGGTTGGACGTAAGCGGTTACCCGCGAGCACTATTTTGGGGAAGTTATGCGTGGCGCTCGTGTAATAAGTCGCGATTAACGAAAAATGTCACGTTCAAATGAGCGTTTTATCTTGTAAAACAATGATTATGATGTAACCGCTTTTTTATACTTATGCGTTCCAAGTATTAAAATATTTCCTATCTGACGTTTATGTATACATTTGTATAACACGAAGATGGCGTCTTGACTTATTACGCACAAGGTGTGGGTGTTATAAAAAGCGCGTTTTCACATAATCCGGCGTCTCGGTCTGTTGGAGGTGGTAAGCGTAACAATGCAAACAATCCGGACTATGGTGCTTTATCACTTTCACTTAGCCATTGGAGTTCGAGGTGAAACTCGATATAGCCCACAGGTGCAACTTCTCGGATTCAGCGTGTGTACTGATAGGAAGCGGTCCCGTCAAAAGCGAAATTCTAAACATTACGGTAGTCGATCGAGTGGTTGACCAGTCTCGTATGTATCATAATGATCAGTTTCGGCTTTCTCTCTTGAGGTGCTACGCCCGGCAGGCTGGGGCACAATCGCAATAGTTCTCCTGGTGCGCGTTAGCGATGATCTGAGCGTAAAGCAGCAAAACACGGGCAGGCAAACCCAACATTTGACCAAAGACATGATTCCGGGCTGATGCATATAAGGCCCTAACTTCGAGGCGCGAACCTCCCTAAGGTGTTCGGTCTTTATAATAATGGAGAGAACAATGCCCTAAGCCCCTTAGTGTCGAGTGCGGGCATGGTCGCTGGCCGAATGCCAAAAACGTCGAGCTCCACTTTGGTTATAATGAGAAACCAAGGGATTATAACAACAAGAGGCAGTAAAAAGGTTCTGAGGTCTTAACGAAAAGAATCCTTCGGCGGGTCCCTGCTTGCGTCTGCGCGTCTCCGTTGTGCGTTATCACGGGCGGGTGTGCGTGTTGTTCATCTATAAAAGAGAACTTAGTTTGGAAGGAAATCGTTGAAAAAATATATCTGAAGGAAGAAATATAAATAAGTGGAGTGTATAGGCTTCTGTTGCTTGTGCGTCGGCCCTTGTGAAGGATGTGCGGCTAGGAACCCCTAGCTTATTTATCGGACTCGTCGTAGTGTCGGGGCCTTTAAATGACCCTCCTTGAAATGATGCCATTAATGGGCATCTTGAGTGTAAGGCAGCGTAATGATGCGGCGTTGAAGCGGATAAAAGCTTCTCGTCCCAAAGTGCTTGATAGCTACTTTTAAATGGGATGATATGAAAGATTAGTTTTTCGCGTCGAAAGTTGTTGGTGATTCGAACCGACTTCTAGTAATAAGGCCTATGCACTTGGCGTAAGAACTGGCGTCACTCCTTTAAAAGTCGGCTGTGTCAGTTACTAGTAAGGTCTATCCCCAACTTGCGGATTGTGTTTGGATCTGACGAGGTTTAAGTCAGCTGCCTCGTCCATCGGGACTTGTAAATTGTAGTCCGTCGATTATAGGATCCAATATCGGGCAGTCCATCACGCATTTGAGCCTTGGAATAATCCGGTGGTCGAAAGTGATTGGTTTGATGTCCAATATCTATGTTCCTTTGGGTTGGACCGTCAGAGACCCATTTTAGCAGGTTGCCTTTGTTTTCCGTATTATCACATGAAGATTTCTTTCTTTCACTCTTGTGGAAAGTCTTTTGTTTTCGATGCTTTCTGCTGGTGGGGTTTATCATCTTAAGCGATCGTCGGGCCTTGTGTTGGCGTTTGTCGGCCGGACTGTTTGAAAACCCAACAATCTCGGTGGGTGTGGTTTGCATGCCTTCGAAGTCTTGTGGATTTGACATATCCGACCCAAAATCTTTTTAAGTTGGATAGCTCATCGTTGTTATCCTTAAAGCGGTGTTTTATTGTTTGTATTTTGAATCGGCGTTGACCGCTTAGTGCTCTTTAGGCTTTTCTCTTTATTTGGTATTGGTCTTTTTACTGATTTTTCGTTCCATCTCGATCTCGGATGTACTTGGGTGTTGGTGCTACATCTTGCTATGACTATCCTCTCCCTTTCAGCGGGTCATGAGGCTTGTTAAGCGCGGACATTGTCCTCGGCTTCTCTTGGCGAGGTCTGGCGAGCCATTAAATCTCGGATGTTGTGTTTAAAAGCTGCTAAGGCTTGGCGTCAGACGATCGACTATTTAGTTCTTTTGGTGAGGAACTGTTCGAATTTCTGTGTGACTCAGGGCTGTTGAGTTATATGACTTAGATCATCTCATCGGACGGACATAAGATTATTGACACCAGATTTTGGCATGGTTAGAGTCCGGGTTATAAAAGTTAGAGGTAACACCGTGGGCCACAGTGGGAAAAACCTTGCGAATTACAAGCCTGCCGGGGTGAACCCTTATAGGATACAAGCCCTGCGGAGTGAACCCTTGCGGAGTGAAACCTTGCGGAGTGAAGCCTGCGGAGTGAACCCTTGCGAATACAAGCCTGCGGAGTGAACCCTTGCGGGTGAACCCTTGCGGAGTGAAACCTTGCGGGTGAAGCCTGGAGTGAACCCTTCTGGGAGTGAAACCTTGCGGGTGAAACCCTTGCGGAGTGAACCCTTGCAGTGAAACCTTGCGGAATGAAACCCTTGCGGAGTACAAACCTTGCGGTGAAACCCTTGCCGGTACAAAGCTTGCGGTGTGAAATCTTGCGAGAAACCTTGCGTGAAAACTTCCCGGTGTGGAAGCTACATGGCGGAAGCTTGTCGGTGTGAAATCTTGCGGGAGAAATCTTGCTAGGGAGGAACCCTTGTCGGTGTAAAAACCTTGCCGAGGTGAAACCTTGCGGTGTGGAAAGCTTACGGGTGGAAGGCTGCGGGGATGGAGATTGTGATAGTCAAGCCAGAGGTTGAAGATGGGCTCAGAAGCTAATTCAAATGATCATGGATGGAGAAATGTCCTACGGAAGTTGTCGCCTCGTCGAAGCGATCGATTTTGATATAAAGATTGTCTCAATCCAGTCGTATGCAAAGTTAGAGCCCTTTGGCGAGACCCTCCAGAGAGCAAATGTGCGCACAGGAACCCGACACATATATGGGTGTGTCGATGAGCTGCGTGGTAATTGTCTGTTTTGCCGAGCAATTTGACCCTCGAGATGACCTCTAGTGAAAAAGCGTTCAACATGAAGATGTTCGTCTCGTCGAAATGGTCAAGATTGCTTTTGGACTCGTTCCATCCGAGGTTGTTTGCCATCACAAAAAGGACCAGCAGGTCTGATCGGTTTAAGCCAGCAGTTTGGAAAGTTCGGATAAAACTAGTCGAATTTGACTAGGGTTTTGGACGTGAATTGATGCAATTTTCTTGTAAGGAAAGCCTAGATGAGTTCTTTTCTTATCAGGGAGATCAGCCGCCTCTTATATATGTTGAGGTGACGGGATTGAACAACACACAATCGAACAAATCAATATACTACTTTCACTGTCTACTTTTATCTCTCCACGTTTTCTATCTCGTTCTTCGCTGTTCTTATGTTTTGAGGCTGCGAATCTCGAAACTCTAGGCGGCGAATCGACCTAGGGCAGCCCATAGCCGCAATCGGCAGGGGTCCCTCCCGGTCTTGTGAGGGTTCGGGTCCAGCGCCCGACATCTTGCGTGTCCTTGTGTCGGTGGTCTCCTTGACGTGAGCTGCGGTGCATCACCCGGCGTCGAGGTACCGTGGCGTGTTCGTGTAATGACACACTTTTGGCGACTCGGCTGGGAGCGAAGATCAATCATCATCATCCACCATGTCCGATCTTCCCAAGCCATCGAGGTGAGCGCCGATAACATCATTAAGCCCGGTCTTGATGAGATATCGGCGATCATCGCCAAGTCTATGAGGAGTACAGAAAGCGGCGAAAGGATTTCGAGGAGTTCCTTGCAAAGTTCAAGAAGGATCGCCAAGCAACATCACTCCGATCGAAGAAATCAAGTTTCCTCCTCTTCAAGCGGCCGAGTTAAACCCTCTGTAAATCTTGCCTTTTCTCTGGCGGTGGGCTGAGATTGAAAGTCGTATTGCTGATGGTAACAATCTAGTCTATCAAACTTTCATTGAAAATACTAATGCTCGGAAGAATACATCTCAATCGACTAGTGGTAATGATGGTGTAGCTGCTAGTGTGCAAAACCCTAATCGGCTTTACCTATCTCCGGCGCCTCCCGTGCCGATGACAATATCCTTCCCAAACAAATCAGATTGTGGCTGCACCCATTAATCCTATTATGAGCATGCCAGGTTGGGTGGTGGCCTGAACCAAACCCTACCTCTGACTACAACCACTCGACCACTAGCAAGTTGTGGGTGAGCATGCACGCCACAATTCATACCTACGGCTAGTAACCCTACTCCTCCTATGCCCGCGCCACAAGCTTCGCCGTCCACTATGGATGATGGTTTAGCTAATCTTAGAGAGAGATGGCTAAGATGCTTGAGAAAATTTTGGAGTTGAGTTACCTCGAATCGGATTTACAAAAGCCGTGCAGTGTACTGATGCCATCCGGTGCCCTCGGGATATAAAATTCCAGTTTTGTTAAGTTTAATGGAGAAGGCACAAAAACCACATGGGAGCATGTTAGTCAATACTTAGCACAATTGGGTGAGGCAGGCTCGTTGAATGAATTGAAAGTGTGTTTATTTCCTTTATCATTAGCTGTACCGCATTTTCATGGTTTTCTTCTTTACCACATGGTTCCATTCGAGTTTGAGTAGCGCTAGAGCGAAATTTCATGATCACTTTTATAGCGGCGACAATGAACTCAAGTTATCACATCTAACATCGGTTAAGCGAAGCATGATGAATCGGTCTCCGATTCGTCAAGAGATTAGGAAAGCGAAAAACGGTGTTTTAGTTTGGTGATAAGCAGAGAGACTTAGGAGACCTAGTCTTGAGTGGTTTGAGAACTACCATTAGAGAAAAGCTAGAAGGCTATGAGTTTTTAATATCAACCAAGTCTTACAAAGGGCTTTGGCTCAGGAAAGCGAAGCAAAGATCTCAAAAGTGCATAGATACAAATCCGATCGACCAAAGATGAATATGGTGGAATATGATAGTGATCACTCAGACGATGAGGGTGATATTTTTGCTACTGAATTTGTTTGGCCATCGAAGGCCAAACCCTTTACTTGCAATGATCTGAAACCGATTCATAAGAATCGTGATGAAGAGATGAAGTTTACTTTTAACATTGCTAAGTGTGATAAAATATTTGATGCTTTACTTCGAGGCTAAGATTATTAGAATATCTCATACTTTACGCGTTTGAAGAGCTGAAGCAGGCGTGCTTATTCAAATATCATAACTCTTTTCTCATTACTAATGATTGCAATGTTTTTGACGCAGATACAATCGGCCATTAATGATGGGCGATTGAACTTTTAGATGCAAATTGATAAACAGCCCTTTCAATGAACACCATGGATTTAGAAGGAAGAAGCTGCTCATTGACGGAGGTAGCGAATCTGCTAATAAAAGCTAATGTCATTGTTGGTGAGCCGGAAAGACAAGGAGGCGACAAGGTCTTGGGGAGACATGTTGTGTTGATAAGCAACCCGGTGGAAGAAGTAATCAAGATCACCATCAAGAATCCTATAAAGAGGCAAACACAGGTGCGCGGGACACTCGAGTTAAATTTATCAAGCCAAGAGTCAGAAGTTGGCAAATGGAAGAAATGAAGCTAAAGTGAGCAAAGCGGATCAACCAACTTTGATATGTTGCTATCAAATATGCTAATCAATCGGTGGTCCCAGCTCTAACCAACCGTCACATTGAAGCGACCAAAGGTCCTTCGGATGATATGTTTTAATCGGTATGCAAAACCGAGTGGACCAAGGCACTATTCCGGAAGAAGCGGAGGCAATTTGTGTGGAATCGACGATTACTCATAGAATGGCCTGAACATTGTAACTATCGTCGGCTGTGACACATGCGAGAGTGGAAACTATCCTAGTGTAAATGTACCCGGTGGAAGCTATCCAAGTGAAAAAATGTGGTCAAGTGGATTCCATCGGTGACATCAATCCGAGTGGATTCCATCCAAGTAAAAAGGTCCTGAATGGAAATTTATGCATCTGGAAAGTCGAAAAGAATGGCGTGTTAAGTCACCAAGTGTTGCAGCGATTGAGTGGGAAAAGGCAAGGAAAAATGGATTCGACTCCTTATCTTGGGCACGAAACATTCCCCATCGCAGCCCATTGGCATAATCACTCAAGGGCCGATACTTTCTATCGGCAAAAGCACTCACTAATGACCATGAAACAAGCACCACCAGAGTAAAGGTGAGAATGCTAAATACACTCGACCAAAGTGGTGTCCTCGGGGCTAACAAAGACACGGAAGGAAACTCAGAGGTTAAGGAGTCAGAGATTGGGAAGGCGGAGGCCGAAGCAAAGGATAAGTTGTTCAATGACACCGGCCATGGCTCCAAGCAAAACAAGTGTGGAAGCCAAAACAAATACAAGATACATAGCCTACCATTTATCAGAAGTGCCTACACCACCCAAAGAGGGCGATATGACAACTATTACATGTTGCGACATTCACTTCTCCTTCACAAATTTGAATAAATTGATCCATTGAAAGAAGAGGTTGATATGTTGGACTATGAGTCTCCGGTTCATGAAGGTATGGATATCAATATGGTGTATTACTTACCTCTGAGTTTAATCTTGTAGATGAGGAAGGAATGGCTCATTGGATTTTGGCCCTAAAAGCAATTCGAGAAGCAAAGAACCGATAACCATTTGAAACCGTTTATCTCGGAGGTCATATCAATGGATCGCCATTAGTCGATGCTTATTGATGGTGGTGCTGTGGTAAATCTTATGCCTATGGTCTTCAGAAATTGGGTTTGCACGATGAAAATTGATCAAGACCAATATGGTGCTCAACGGGTTTTGAAGCAAAGCTGAAGCCAAAGGTGTAATGTATGTGGAGCTTCGTGGAAGCAAAACTTTGTCTTGCATTCTTTATCTGAGGTGCAAAGGTAACTTCAGCGTCATACAAGGCCGTGATTGGGTTCATGCAAACGGTCGTGCCATCCACTACACGATTTTTGATTGATGGGTTGATGATGAAGTGGAAGTCATTCATGCGGATAACTTTCGCTGTGTTGCTTTGGCGATGCATCGATGGATTAGCAACATCCAATGCTACTTGCTTGTGGGGCGTGATTTGTCGAGTTTGATTTTCTCGGTCCGACTAAGAATGGTTTTGTGCCCGTGTCTTTAAAGCGGAGAATCAATCGGCTCCAAGGTATGATATGTTTAAATGGATCCTAATTCCGTGGTTACAAAAGCGTCTTCAAAATATCGGTCCAGCGAGCGATATGTATGATCTATCGAGGTTGGATGACATGGATAAACTTGGACAAGGTTTTACATGGCGATCCGTTAGAAGAGGTAGATATCGGAGGCGGATCGGTCGTTCGAAACATTTATAAACAAAAATTTGAAAGCCGATTGTAAAGCTAAATTAATCGAGCTATTGAAAGAATATGTTTGTTGCTTTGCATGGGAATATCATGAGATGCGAGGTTGAGCCGAGGCTAGTGGAGCATCGGTTGCCTATAAAGGCGGTTTTAGACCTTATAAACGATCGGCCAGAAAGTTTAATCAAAAACATATGGCGGGATCAAGGAAGAGATCGGTCATTGCTTGAAACTAAATTCATTCGACCTTGCGGTATGCCGGTGGATTTCTAACATTGTCGATGGAGAAGAAGGGATCCCAAGTTGATAGTGTGCATTGACGAGAGATGTGAATAGGCTACACCCAAGATGAGTATCCCATGCCAATAGCCGATATGCTTATTAATGATGTTCGGACATAAGGTTATTAGCTTTCTAGATGGTAATGCGGATACAATCAAATTTTTATGGCGAAGAAGACATGTACAAAACAGCTTTCCGATGTCCTGGTTTCCTTGGTTTATTGAGTGGACGGTGATGACATTCGGATTGAAAATCTTGGGGCCACATATCGGAGGGCTATGAATTTGATTTTCATGATTTACTCGGTGTCATACTTGAAGTTTATATTGATGATATTGTTGTCTCGGATGCTTTTGAATCTCCTTGGCGATTTGCGTTTAGCTTTGAAAGAATGAAAAAGTATGGTGAAGATGAATCCTTTGAAGTGTGCATTAGGTGTCGTTGGCAAATTTTGGGTTTCATTATTCATGAAGATGGCATAATCGATCCCAAAAGATAGAAGCCATACAGAAAGTGGGCTCCAACATGCAAAAGAGATATGCAAAGTTCCTTGGCAAGGTCAATTATTTGAGAAGGTTCATAGCTAATCATCGGGGAAAGTTGATGCATTTACTCCTATCCGGTTAAAGAATGATGTTGATTTCACTTGGGGCAAAACAGCAAAGCTTTTGATATGATCAAGAATTATTTGTGCACTCCTCCGTTGATGAAAGCACCCAAGCATAGAACCTTTTAAACTTTATATCATGCGGAGGAAGGTGTTATTGGTGCTGTTTTGACTCAAGATCTTGAAGGAAAAAGCATGCCATTACATATTTGAGCAGGCGTTTATTGGGCCTTGAGACAAAGGTATACATTTATTGAAAACTGTGTTTATGCTTATATTACACTTGCACAAGTTGAGACATTACCTAGTCAGTACTTGTGTAGTAGCTTGTCAAACCGATGTCATTAAGTACATGTTGCATAGGCCAATTCTTAGTGGTAGAATTGGCAAGTGGGCTATCTCGATTGAGTATGATTTGGCTTATAATCTCTAAAATCCATGAAAGGCCAAATTGTTGCTAATTTCATTGTTGAACATCGGATTAATGACAAGCATGATGTTGATATGAACCTTGTTTCATTAGTACCATGGAATTGTACTTTGATGGTTCAGTTTGTGCAATGGCCAAGGTGTTGGTATTGTTTATATATCTCCTCATGGTGCTGTTTTTGAAGCCTCATGCGCTTAGAATATTTTGCACAAACAATCAAGCGAATATGAAGCATTGTTATTGGTCTAGAATTTACTTGCTATAGGTGTTAACATATTGAGGCACGGTGATTCGTTACTAGTGGTGCGCAAATATCCAAAATCTTTGGTGTTTGGATGAATCACTAATGTTACCTTGATAGATGTCTAGATATAATTTCTACTTTGGATTGTTTTAGCATTGCACATATATCTAGACATGACAATTGGAAAACAAATGAGTTGCCGACAAGCATCTGGATATCATGTTGATCATGGCATGTTTCATATTTCTCAAAGTCCGATGTCTTGTCTTGCCAATATGGGAGAAGACCGAACCTGAACCCTTGATTCGGTCATTAACAAAAAATCTAGTGCAGATGACAATTCCATTGGAGGAAGCCCATTGTTGCTTACTTGCAAATCCGAGTGAAAGGGTGGACAGGGCTGTTAGGCGTATGGCTTTTAAATATACTATAAGGGATGATGACCTTTATCGCTGAACAGTTGATGATGTTCTTTTAAAATGCTTGGATGAGGACCAAGCAAGAGTTGCTATGGGAGAGGTACATGAGGGCATTTGTGGTACTCACCGATCGGCTCCTAAGATGAAATGGTTATTCTGACGTGCTGGATTTTATTGGCGACTATGATTAATGATTGCTTAGATATTATAAAGGTGTGAAGCTTGTCAAAAGTTTGGTGATATTCAATTGGCTCCTGCTGCTATGTTACATCCTATTATCAAACCGTGGCCTTTCGGAGGTTGGGGTTTAGATTTCATTGGACAAATCCACCCATCTTCCTCAAAAGGGCATCGGTTCGTATTGGTGGCAAGTTATTTCACTAAATGGTGCGAAGCGGTACCTCTCAAGAACATGACACATACGGAGGTAATTCGATTTATAACCGAACACATTATTCATAGATTAGGTATTCCTCAACGTTAACTTCTGATCAAGGTTCATCTTTTATGTCACACCAAATCGGAGAGTTTGCGAATCAGTATAATATAAAGTTGCTCAATTCCTCTCCATATTATGCCCAAGCTAATGGACAAGCTGAGTCTAGCAATAAAATTCTAATCAAGCTCATCAAGAAGAAGATTAAGGACAATCCGAGGAGATGGCATGAGCTGTTATCGAAGCTTTATGGGCACATAGAATTTCAAGGCATGGTGCTCTGAAGGTAACTCCATATGAGCTAGTATATGGTCAAGGCTGTTTTACGGTGGAAGTAAATTTGAATGCTCGAGAATAGCCAAACAAAATGAGTTATCGGCGATCGACTTTTATAACGATGATGGACAATATTGATGAAGTTGCCGATAAGCGTTTGGTTGCTTTGAGTCCATAGAGAGACAAGTTGAGGGTTGCAAGAGCTTACAATAAGAAAGTTAAGTTGAAGCATTTCCAAGTTGGTGAACTAAATGCGGAAATGATTCTGCCGATTGGTTCAAGAGATAGAAAATTAGGAAGTGGTCTCCAAGTTGGGAAGGTCCTTTTAGGATTACAGAGTTGTTCCGGAAATTCATATTTGGTGGAATCAATACAAGGGCATTGTTACCGAGCTCTCAACGGAAAATATTTGAAGAAGTACCACCGAGTGTGTGAGCGAAACCTGAGTAGGCAATGGCGATATCGATTATCGCCCTTAGCACAAACATGTCCGATACATAATTATAGCATACGAGGAAAATAAATGGCCGATGGAGTGTTGACATAAGTCCTTAGAACAAACACCGTGCATATTATTTTTAAGCAGCAAAGCTTTGCGCAAAACAGGGGGCATGTGTTGACGCCGGATTTTGGCAAGGTACAAAAGGCAAGTAAGATGGCCTCAAGTAAAAGAGTTTTGACATGCAAAGTTTCAGGTGCTGGTGGAATAACTTTGATGTTTAGCTTATCTCCATTCGACCTTATCTCGGTGGCGAAGTTGTACTCAGTGACAAATTCAACATTCGAGTGGTTTTCGACCGACCATGCCTTCAAGGCGACCTCGGATGAAGGATACTCTAAAGGAATTGTCTTAGTCTCGTCGGGACAATCGATTTTGATATATAAATCATCTCAATCCGAGTTCATATGCAAAAGTTAGAGGCAATACACTGCAGGCTGAAGCTGAGTGGAAATCTGGCGCAAAGTACGAGACGCCATGTCTGATGGGTCGCTAGAGCAATTAGCCCTTAAGAAGTCCTTGAATCGAAAACCTTCAACATGAAAAAGTTTTGTCTCGTCGAGCGATCGATTTTCATATAAAATTCGTCTCAATCCGAAATTAGTATGCAACCTGGAGAGAGCAAATCAAGATCAGGCTATGTTTTTGGTCAGTGAAAACTCACGGTCAGTGAAAACCTACCGATCGAGTCACGGTCAGTGAAAACCTACGATCGAGTCAAGGTCAGAGTGGAAACCTACCGATCGAGTCACCGGTCGGTGAAAACCTACGATCGAGTCAGGGCGTGGAAACCTACCGATCGAGTCACGGTCGGTGGAAACTTACCGTCGAGTCTCCGGTGGTGAAAACCTACCGATCGAGTCAAGGTCGGTGAAAACCTACGTCGAGTAAAGGTCGGTGAAAGCCTACGATCGAGTAAAGATTGTCTTCAGTGAAAATATAGTCATCCAGTGAAAAGTCCAGTCGACCATCGGTGAAGACTCTAATATCCGAGTGGATGAGCTCAAATCCGAGTGAAACTGAACATGTGCCCAAAAGTTTATCAAGATGATCTCGGATGAAGAAGTGTTCAATACAGAAGTTGTGCGTGTCGTCAAGACGGTAAACTTTGCTTTTGGAGTCATAAGTCATCAGAGATAGTATATGGCCTGCAAATTCATTACAAGACTCGGATGATTCAGTCTACGCAAAGACCGAGTCCATTGGAAGGTAAAGATGACCTCGAAAAGTGTTCAAGATGGCCTTATTTGAAAAAGTGATCAACATGAGAGTTGTTACGTATATCGAGGCGCACAAGTTTGGTATTTGGGCCATCTTGATCGGAGGTCATATGGAGGCTCGGGCCTGCACAAGGAGAAAAGACAGAAGTTGGGCCAGATTAGACTGAATCGAGTTGGAATAAAACTAGGACTCTAGGGCGAATTGATGTAATTTTTCTTGTAAGGAAAGCCTAGATGAATCCTTTACTTATGCAGGAAGTCCAGCCGCCTCTTATATATGTTGGGGGTGACGGCGATTGAACAACACTGTCGAACAAATCAATATACTACTTTTTCTGTCTACTTTTTATCTCTCCACGTTTTTCTCTCTAGTTCTTGGCTGTTCTTAGTGTTTGAGGCCTGCGAATCTAGGAATCAAGG
>JAHHZJ010010130.1:0-25416 GCA_021437245.1 Aegilops speltoides
AAACACACCCGGGGTTCGTTAGCCGTTGAAAAATCACTCGAGACCCCAAAACAGTGAGTAATAGTCCATGAAACGGGCCGAATCGGCCAAAACTGCGAGTGTTGATTACCGACACGTAAACACACCCCAGGGTTCGTTAATCGTTGAAATAACTCGGGACCCCAAAACACCGAGTAATAGTCCTTGAATCGGGTCGAATCGCCAAAACTGCGAAAGTGTTGATGACCGACACGTAAACACACCCAGGGTTCGTTAGCGTTGAAAATCACTCGGGACCCCAAAAGCAAGTGAGTAATAGTCCATGAACGGGCGAGAATCGCCAAAATCTGCGAAAGTGTTGATGACCGACACGTAAACACACCCCAGGGTTCGTTAATCGTGTAAATCACTCTAGGACCCCAAAACAGTGAGTAATAGTCCATGAAACGGGCCAGAATCGGCCAATACTGCGAGTGTTGATGACCGACACGTAAACACACCCCAGGGTTCGTTAATCGTTGAAATAACTCTGGGACCCCAAAACACTGAGTAATAGTCCATGGAACGGGCCAGAATCGGCCAAAACTGTGAGTGTTGATGACCGACATGTAAACATACCCCAGGGTTCGTTAATCGTTGAAATCACTCTGGGACCCCAAAACACTGAGTAATAGTCCATGAAACGGGCCAGAATCGGCCAAAACTGCGAGTGTTGATGACCGACACGTAAACACACCCCAGGGTTCGGTAATCGTTGTAATCACTCTAGAACCCTAAAACAGTGAGTAATAGTCCATGAAACGGGCCAGAATCAGCCAAAACTGCGAGTGTTGATTACCGACACGTAAACACACCCCAGGGTTCGTTAATCGTGTAAATCACTCTGGGACCCCAAAACAGTGAGTAATAGTCCATGAAACGGGCCAGAATCGGCCAAAACTGCGAGTGTTGATGACCGACACGTAAACACACCCAGGGTTCGTTAATCATTGAAATCACTCTGGGACCCCAAAACACTGAGTAATAGTCCATGAAACGGGCGAATCGCCAAAATCTGAAAGTGTTGATGACCGACACGTAAACACACCCGTGGTTTGTTAATCGTGTAAATCACTCTAGGACCCCAAAACACCGAGTAATAGTCCATGAAGCGGGCGAATCGTATCACTGAAAGTGTTGATGACCGACACGTAAACACACCCGTGGTTCGTTAATCGTTGAAATAACTCTGGGACCCCAAAACACTGAGTAATAGTCCTTGAATCGGTCCAGAATCGGCCAAAACTGCGAGTGTTGATGACCGACACGTAAACACACCCCAGGGTTCGTTAATCGTTGAAATCACTCTAGGACCGCAAAACAGTGAGTAATAGTCCATGAAACGGGCCAGAATCGGCCAAAACTGCGGGTGTTGATGACTGACACGTAAACACACCCCAGGGTTCGGTAATCGTTGTAATCACTCTAGGACCCTAAAACATTGAGTAATAGTCCATGAAACGGGCCAGAATCGGCCAAAACTGCGAGTGTTGATGACCGACACGTAAACACACCCCAGGGTTCGGTAATCGTTGTAATCACTCTAGGACCCTAAAACATTGAGTAATAGTCCATGAAACGGGCCAGAATCGGCCAAAACTGCGAGTGTTGATTACCGACACGTAAACACACCCCAGGGTTTGTTAATCGTGTAAATCACTCTGGGACCCCAAAACAATGAGTAATACTCCATGGAACGGGCCAGAATTGGCCAAAACTGTGAGTGTTGATGACCGACACGTAAACACACCCCAGGGTTCATTAATCGTTGAAATCACTCTGGGACCCCAAAACAGTGAGTAATAGTCCATGAAGCGGGGGCGAATCGCCAAAAGCATGAAAGTGTTGATGACCGACACGTAAACACACCCCAGGGTTCGTTAGCCGTTGAAAAATCACTCTGGGACCCCAAAACAGTGAGTAATAGTCCATGAAACGGGCCAGAATCGGCCAAAACTGCGAGTGTTGATGACCGACACGTAAACACACCCCAGGGTTCGTTAGCCGTTGAAAAATCACTCTGGGACCCCAAAACAGTGAGTAATAGTCCATGAAACGGGCCAGAATCGGCCAAAACTGCGAGTGTTGATTACCGACACGTAAACACACCCTGTGGTTCGTTAATCGTTGAAATAACTCGGGACCCCAAAACACCGAGTAATAGTCCTTGAATCGGTCCGAATCGCCAAAGCTGCAGTGTTGATGACCGACACGTAAACACACCCTGTGGTTCGTTAATCGTTGAAATCACTCTGGGACCGCAAAACACCGAGTAATAGTCCATGAACGGGCCAGAATCGCCAAAACTGCGGTGTTGATGATCGACACGTAAACACACCCTGTGGTTGATAATCGTTGTAATAACTCTAGGACCCTAAAACATTGAGTAATAGTCCATGACACGGGCGAGAATCAGCCAAAATCTGAAAGTGTTGATGACCGACACGTAAACATACCCGGGGTTCGTTAATCGTGTAAATCACTCGGGACCCCAAAGCAGTGAGTAATAGTCCATGAAACGGGCCGAATCGCCAAAGCTGCGAGTGTTGATGACCGACACGTAAACACACCCGTGGTTGGTAATCGTTGTAATCACTCTAGGACCCTAAAAGAGTGAGTAATAGTCCATGAAGCGGGCGAGAATCAGCCAAAAGCTGAAAGTGTTGATTACCGACACGTAAACACACCCGAGGTTTGTTAATCGTGTAAATCACTCTGGGACCCCAAAACAATGAGTAATACTCCATGGAGCGGGCGAGAATTGGCCAAAGCGTGAGTGTTGATGACCGACACGTAAACACACCCCAGGTTCATTAATCGTGGAAATCACTCGGGACCCCAAAACAGTGAGTAATAGTCCATGAAGCGGGCCGAATCGGCCAAAGCTGAAAGTGTTGATGACCGACACGTAAACACACCCCAGGGTTCGTTAGCCGTTGAAAATCACTCTGGGACCCCAAAACAGTGAGTAATAGTCCATGAAGCGGGCCGAATCGCCAAAATCTGCAGTGTTGATGACCGACACGTAAACACACCCGGGGTTCGTTAGCCGTTGAAAATCACCGAGACCCCAAAACAGTGAGTAATAGTCCATGAAACGGGCCCGAATCGGCCAAAACTGCGAGTGTTGATTACCGACACGTAAACACACCCCAGGGTTCGTTAATCGTTGAAATAACTCTGGGACCCCAAAACACTGAGTAATAGTCCTTGAATCGGTCCAGAATCGGCCAAAACTGCGAGTGTTGATGACCGACACGTAAACACACCCCAGGGTTCGTTAATCGTTGAAATCACTCTGGGACCGCAAAACACTGAGTAATAGTCCATGAAGCGGGCGAGAATCGGCCAAAAGCTGCGGTGTTGATGATCGACACGTAAACACACCCTGTGGTTTGTAATCGTTGTAATAACTCTAGGACCCTAAAACATTGAGTAATAGTCCATGACACGGGCCGAATCAGCCAAAAGCTGAAAGTGTTGATGACCGACACGTAAACATACCCGTGGTTCGTTAATCGTGTAAATCACTGGGACCCCAAAGCGGTGAGTAATAGTCCATGAAGCGGGCGAGAATCGCCAAAAGCTGAAAGTGTTGATGACCGACACGTAAACACACCCTGTGGTTGATGTAATTGTAATCACTCTAGGACCCTAAAACAGTGAGTAATAGTCCATGAAACGGGCCAGAATCAGCCAAAACTGCGAGTGTTGATTACCGACACGTAAACACACCCCAGGGTTTGTTAATCGTGTAAATCACTCTGGGACCCCAAAACAATGAGTAATACTCCATGGAACGGGCCAGAATTGGCCAAAACTGTGAGTGTTGATGACCGACACGTAAACACACCCCAGGGTTCATTAATCGTGGAAATCACTCTGGGACCCCAAAACAGTGAGTAATAGTCCATGAAACGGGCCAGAATCGGCCAAAACTGCGAGTGTTGATGACCGACACGTAAACACACCCCAGGGTTCGTTAGCCGTTGAAAAATCACTCTGGGACCCCAAAACAGTGAGTAATAGTCCATGAAGCGGGCGAATCGCCAAAGCTGCAGTGTTGATGACCGACACGTAAACACACCCGGGGTTCGTTAGCCGTTGAAAAATCACTCGAGACCCCAAAATAGTGAGTAATAGTCCATGAAGCGGGCGAAATCGCCAAAAGCTGCGAGTGTTGATTACCGACACGTAAACACACCCGAGGTTCGTTAATCGTTGAAATAACTCGGGACCCCAAAACACCGAGTAATAGTCCTTGAATCGGTCAGAATCGCCAAAAGCTGAAAGTGTTGATGACCGACACGTAAACACACCCCAGGGTTCGTTAATCGTTGAAATCACTCTGGGACCCCAAAACACTGAGTAATAGTCCATGAAACGGGCCAGAATCGGCCAAAACTGCGGTGTTGATGACCGACACGTAAACACACCCCAGGGTTCGGTAATCGTTGTAATAACTCTAGGACCCTAAAACATTGAGTAATAGTCCATGACACGGGCCAGAATCAGCCAAAACTGCGAGTGTTGATGACCGACACGTAAACATACCCCAGGGTTCGTTAATCGTGTAAATCACTCTGGGACCCCAAAACAGTGAGTAATAGTCCATGAAACGGGCCAGAATCGGCCAAAACTGCGAGTGTTGATGACCGACACGTAAACACACCCCAGGGTTTGGTAATCGTTGTAATCACTCTAGGACCCTAAAACAGTGAGTAATAGTCCATGAAACGGGCCAGAATCGGCCAAAACTGCGAGTGTTGATTACCGACACGTAAACACACCCCAGGGTTTGTTAATCGTGTAAATCACTCTGGGACCCCAAAACAGTGAGTAATAGTCCATGAAACGGGCCAGAATCGGCCAAAACTGTGAGTGTTGATGACCGACACGTAAACACACCCTAGGGTTCATTAATCGTGGAAATCACTCTGGGACCCCAAAACAGTGAGTAATAGTCCATGAAACGGGCCAGAATCGGCCAAAACTGCGAGTGTTGATGACCGACACGTAAACACACCCGTGGTTCGTTAGCCGTTGAAAATCACTCTGGGACCCCAAAACGGTGAGTAATAGTCCATGAAGCGGGCCGAATCGCCAAAAGCTGCGAGTGTTGATGACCGACACGTAAACACACCGGGGTTCGTTAGCCGTTGAAAAATCACTCGAGACCCCAAAACGGTGAGTAATAGTCCATGAAGCGGGCCCGAATCGGCCAAAGCTGCGAAGTGTTGATTACCGACACGTAAACACACCCCAGGGTTCGTTAATCGTTGAAATAACTCTGGGACCCCAAAACACTGAGTAATAGTCCTTGAATCGGTCCAGAATCGGCCAAAACTGCGAGTGTTGATGACCGACACGTAAACACACCCCAGGGTTCGTTAATCGTTGAAATCACTCTGGGACCCCAAAACACTGAGTAATAGTCCATGAAACGGGCCAGAATCGGCCAAAACTGCGGGTGTTGATGACCGACACGTAAACACACCCCAGGGTTCGGTAATCGTTGTAATCACTCTAGGACCCTAAAACATTGAGTAATAGTCCATGAAACGGGCCAGAATCAGCCAAAACTGCGAGTGTTGATGACCGACACGTAAACATACCCCAGGGTTCGTTAATCGTGTAAATCACTCTGGGACCCCAAAACAGTGAGTAATAGTCCATGAAACGGGCCAGAATCGGCCAAAACTGCGAGTGTTGATGACCGACACGTAAACACACCCCAGGGTTCGGTAATCGTTGTAATCACTCTAGGACCCTAAAAGAGTGAGTAATAGTCCATGAAACGGGCCAGAATCAGCCAAAACTGCGAGTGTTGATTACCGACACGTAAACACACCCCAGGGTTTGTTAATCGTGTAAATCACTCTGGGACCCCAAAAAATTGAGTAATACTCCATGGAACGGGCCAGAATCGGCCAAAATTGTGAGTGTTGATGACCGACACGTAAACACACCCCAGGGTTCATTAATCGTTGAAATCACTCTGGGACCCCAAAATAGTGAGTAATAGTCCATGAAACGGGCCAAAATCGGCCAAAACTGCGAGTGTTGATGACCGACACGTAAACACACCCCAGGGTTCGTTAGCCGTTGAAAAATCACTCTGGGACCCCAAAACAGTGAGTAATAGTCCATGAAGCGGGCGAATCGGCCAAAGCTGCGAGTGTTGATGACCGACACGTAAACACACCCCGGGTTAGTTAGCGTTGAAAATCACTCGAGACCCCAAAACAGTGAGTAATAGTCCATGAAACAGGCCCGAATCGCCAAAACTGCGAAAGTGTTGATTACCGACACGTAAACACACCCGTGGTTCGTTAATCGTTGAAATAACTCGGGACCCCAAAACACCGAGTAATAGTCCTTGAATCGGTCCGAGAATCGCCAAAAGCTGCGAGTGTTGATGACCGACACGTAAACACACCCTGTGGTTCGTTAATCGTTGAAATCACTGGGACCGCAAAACACCGAGTAATAGTCCATGAAGCGGGCCGAATCGGCCAAAGCTGCGGTGTTGATGACCGACACGTAAACACACCCGGGGTTCGTAATCGTTGTAATAACTCTAGGACCCTAAAACATTGAGTAATAGTCCATGACACGGGCGAGAATCAGCCAAAGCTGCGAAAGTGTTGATGACCGACACGTAAACATACCCGGGGTTCGTTAATCGTGTAAATCACTCTGGGACCCCAAAGCGGTGAGTAATAGTCCATGAAGCGGGCCGAATCGGCCAAATCTGCGAAGTGTTGATGACCGACACGTAAACACACCCTGGGTTGATAATCGTTGTAATCACTCTAGGACCCTAAAAGAGTGAGTAATAGTCCATGAAACGGGCCGAATCAGCCAAAAGCTGAAGTGTTGATTACCGACACGTAAACACACCCGTGGTTTGTTAATCGTGTAAATCACTCTGGGACCCCAAAACAATGAGTAATACTCCATGGAACGGGCCAGAATTGGCCAAAACTGTGAGTGTTGATGACCGACACGTAAACACACCCCAGGGTTCATTAATCGTGGAAATCACTCTGGGACCCCAAAGCAGTGAGTAATAGTCCATGAAGCGGGCGAATCGGCCAAATCTGCAGTGTTGATGACCGACACGTAAACACACCCCGTGGTTCGTTAGCCGTTGAAAAATCACTCGGGACCCCAAAACAGTGAGTAATAGTCCATGAACGGGCGAGAATCGGCCAAAGCTGCAGTGTTGATGACCGACACGTAAACACACCCGGGGTTCGTTAGCGTTGAAAATCACCGTGGGACCCCAAAACAGTGAGTAATAGTCCATGAAACGGGCCAGAATCGGCCAAAACTGCGAGTGTTGATTACCGACACGTAAACACACCCCAGGGTTCGTTAATCGTTGAAATAACTCTGGGACCCCAAAACACTGAGTAATAGTCCTTGAAACGGTCCAGAATCGGCCAAAACTGCGAGTGTTGATGACCGACACGTAAACACACCCCAGGGTTCGGTAATCGTTGTAATCACTCGGGACCGCAAAACACCGAGTAATAGTCCATGAACGGGCGAGAATCGGCCAAAAGCTGCGGTGTTGATGGTCGACACGTAAACACACCCGTGGTTTGTAATCGTTGTAATAACTCTAGGACCCTAAAACATTGAGTAATAGTCCATGACACGGGCCGAATCAGCCAAAATCGCGAGTGTTGATGACCGACACGTAAACATACCCGGGGTTCGTTAATCGTGTAAATCACTCGGGACCCCAAAGCAGTGAGTAATAGTCCATGAAGCGGGCCGAATCGCCAAAATCTGAAGTGTTGATGACCGACACGTAAACACACCCCAGGGTTCGGTAATCGTTGTAATCACTCTAGGACCCTAAAAGAGTGAGTAATAGTCCATGAAACGGGCCAGAATCAGCCAAAACTGCGAGTGTTGATTACCGACACGTAAACACACCCCAGGGTTTGTTAATCGTGTAAATCACTCTGGGACCCCAAAACAATGAGTAATACTCCATGGAACGGGCCAGAATTGGCCAAAACTGTGAGTGTTGATGACCGACACGTAAACACACCCCAGGGTTCATTAATCGTGGAAATCACTCTGGGACCCCAAAACAGTGAGTAATAGTCCATGAAACGGGCCAGAATCGGCCAAAACTGCGAGTGTTGATGACCGACACGTAAACACACCCCAGGGTTCGTTAGCCGTTGAAAAATCACTCTGGGACCCCAAAACAGTGAGTAATAGTCCATGAAACGGGCCAGAATCGGCCAAAACTGCGAGTGTTGATGACCGACACGTAAACACACCCCAGGGTTCGTTAGCCGTTGAAAAATCACTCTGAGACCCCAAAACAGTGAGTAATAGTCCATGAAACGGGCCCGAATCGGCCAAAACTGCGAGTGTTGATTACCGACACGTAAACACACCCCAGGGTTCGTTAATCGTTGAAATAACTCTGGGACCCCAAAACACTGAGTAATAGTCCTTGAATCGGTCGAATCGGCCAAAGCTGCGAAGTGTTGATGACCGACACGTAAACACACCCGGGGTTCGTTAATCGTTGAAATCACTCTGGGACCGCAAAACACCGAGTAATAATCCATGAAGCGGCGAGAATCGCCAAAAGCTGCGGGTGTTGATGGTCGACACGTAAACACACGCCAGGTTGATAATCGTTGTAATAACTCTAGGACCCTAAAACATTGAGTAATAGTCCATGACACGGGCGAATCAGCCAAAGCTGCGAAGTGTTGATGACCGACACGTAAACATACCCGTGGTTCGTTAATCGTGTAAATCACTCTGGGACCCCAAAACGGTGAGTAATAGTCCATGAAACGGGCCAGAATCGGCCAAAACTGCGAGTGTTGATGACCGACACGTAAACACACCCTGTGGTTGTATGTCGTTGTAATCACTCTAGGACCCTAAAAGAGTGAGTAATAGTCCATGAAACGGGCGAGAATCAGCCAAAAAGCGAAAGTGTTGATTACCGACACGTAAACACACCCCGTGGTTTGTTAATCGTGTAAATCACTCTGGGACCCCAAAACAATGAGTAATACTCCATGGAGCGGGCGAGATTGGCCAAAGCGTGAGTGTTGATGACCGACACGTAAACACACCCTGTGGTTCATTAATCGTGGAAATCACTCTGGGACCCCAAAACAGTGAGTAATAGTCCATGAAACGGGCCAGAATCGGCCAAAACTGCGAGTGTTGATGACCGACACGTAAACACACCCCAGGGTTCGTTAGCCGTTGAAAAATCACTCTGGGACCCCAAAACAGTGAGTAATAGTCCATGAAACGGGCCAGAATCGGCCAAAACTGCGAGTGTTGATGACCGACACGTAAACACACCCCGGGGTTCGTTAGCCGTTGAAAAATCACTCTGGGACCCCAAAACAGTGAGTAATAGTCCATGAAACGGGCCAGAATCGGCCAAAACTGCGAGTGTTGATTACCGACACGTAAACACACCCCAGGGTTCGTTAATCGTTGAAATAACTCTGGGACCCCAAAACACTGAGTAATAGTCCTTGAATCGGTCCAGAATCGGCCAAAACTGCGAGTGTTGATGACCGACACGTAAACACACCCCAGGGTTCGTTAATCGTTGAAATCACTCTGGGACCGCAAAACACCGAGTAATAGTCCATGAAACGGGCCAGAATCCGGCCAAAACTGCGGGTGTTGATGATCGACACGTAAACACACCCTGTGGTTGATGTCGTTGTAATAACTCTAGGACCCTAAAACATTGAGTAATAGTCCATGACACGGGCCGAATCAGCCAAAGCTGCGAGTGTTGATGACCGACACGTAAACATACCCTGTGGTTCGTTAATCGTGTAAATCACTCGGGACCCCAAAAGCAGTGAGTAATAGTCCATGAAGCGGGCGAGAATCGGCCAAAATCTGCGAAAGTGTTGATGACCGACCGTAAACACACCCGTGGTTCGTAATCGTTGTAATCACTCTAGGACCCTAAAAGAGTGAGTAATAGTCCATGAAGCGGGCGAATCAGCCAAAAGCTGCGAGTGTTGATTACCGACACGTAAACACACCGAGGGTTTGTTAATCGTGTAAATCACTGGGACCCCAAAACAATGAGTAATACTCCATGGAGCGGCAAAGGCACGGATGGTCGACGGCAAAACACTTTGCCGTCCGCCGCGACAACAAACAACGGCGGCAAAAGCGGGGGACGGTAAACAGGTCCTTTGCCGAAATGCGCTATTCACGGCGAGACGGCAAAGAACTCTTTGCCTAGAGCGGCGGACGGCAAAGAGGCGGACGGCAAAATGTTGCACGTCCATGACGTTACTCGTTATGCGGCTAACGGCGTTTTTTGCCGTCCGCCCGTGGACGGCAAATTTAGGGCCTCTTTGCCGTCCGCGGTGACGTCAACAATCGTCAACACCCGTTTTGCCTTTGTTGTCGACTTTTCTTTGCCGTCCGCTTTTCTTTGCCGTCGACTTTTCTTTGCCGTCGCGCGGTAGGCAAATTGACCAAATGGTCCATCCTGGGAAGCACATGTGGGCGCCACGTGCCACCTTTGCCGTCTGCCACCGACGCAAAGGGTTCTTTTCCGTCCATGACGAGACGAAAGAGCCTTCTCTGCCTCTTTTTCTTTTATCACAACAAAAATTCACAGCACATATATATCAATCACATAAGTATCCAGCACATATATATCCAACATAATAAATATCCAGCACATATATATCCATCCATACATACATAGTAGGTTGCACATAGTTCCATCGATCCATACATATTACAATATGCAAAGTTTCATCATAGCAAGCGAGCGAGAATACAAGAAGTGCATCAAAGGAAAAAATAGGAAAAAGCAAGCAATCCATCATAGGAAGTCTGGCTTCCGTGAAGTGAATGAAACCGCAAAATGACAAATAAGAAAGTTAGAAAAGAAGACTAGAAGAAGAATTAGACTAGAAGAAAAGAATAGAAGAAGAAGACTAGAAGAAGAAGTATATGCCATATATTAGCTAACTTAGGTGAAATGTATGGTTTATGAGCTAACCTAGGTGAAATGGGTAGTTTATGAGCTATCCTAGGTGAAATGGATCATTTTGGAGCTAAGTTAGGTGAAATGGGTGGCTTATGAGCAAACCTAGGTGAAATGGGTGGTTTATGAGCAAACCTAGGTGAAATGAGTTGTTTATGAGCAAACCTAGGTGAAATGGGTGGTTTATGAGCTAAGTTAGGTGAAATGAGTGGTTTATGAGCAAACCTAGGTGAAATGGGTGGTTTATGAGCTAAGTTAGGTGAAATGAGTGGTTTATGAGCAAACCTAGGTGAAATTGGTGGTTTATGAGCTAACCTAGGTGAAATAGGTTGTTTATGAGCTAACCTAGGTGAAATGGGTCATTTATGAGCTAACCTAGGTGAAATTGGTCGTTTATGAGGTAACCTAGGTGAAATGGGTGGTTTATGAGCTAACCTAGGTGAAATTGATCATTTTGGAGCTAACTTAGTTGAAATGGGTCGTTTATGAGCTAACTAAGGTGAAATGCCACGTTTTGAGCTAACTAAGGTAAAATGGATTGTTTTGAGCTAACTTAGGTGAAATGGGTCATTTTGGAGCTAACCTAGGTGAAATGGGTCATTTGGAGCTAACCATGGTGAAATGAGTCATTTTGGAGGAAAAGAAGCTAACTCTAGGTCATTATGGTAAGCATATTGGAGGAAATAAAGCTAAGTCTAGGTCTTTATGCATTTGTTAAGCAAAACACTAGAGAAACTTACCGTGATCACGGAGGTGTAGGAGCGGCTGGGTCGCGCCAGTGGGCTGGAGAATGAGCGGGCTGGCTCGCGCATGAGAGTTGGAGAAGGATTGTGCGATCGTTTTCGAGTTAAGCTGCACCAAAGATCATTTCAATGTCTCATTAGCATTATGACACGCAAATGTTAAGACTAGCAAGTAATGTGCATTCAAATTAAACTCACCGTGCTCCTGTGAGCAATCATCGGCATCGGTGAGCGGATCGACGGACTTCTCGCACCTGCATTGCACATTTGGTTTTCACAACAGAGTCATACTAGTTAGTAATGAGACTCAAATGTTAAGACTAGCAAGTAATGTCTGCAGAATGAACTTACCACAAGGAGCTCGTACATGGCCCTTGCTCGCATGTCATTCCGTGCCTCTCCTCCTCCAACATCTTTGTCGTCTTCTCCTCCAACTCCCTGCCTCTCCGCCGCCTCCCTTGAAGTTTCTCCGTTCTATCTCTCTCTCTGAATAGCAGCCTGCAACACCACTCACATGACCATTTGTAATCATTGATGGAGCGCACACAATGCAATGGAGAAAGATAGCTGAGTAAGTATAACAACCTTGATGGCAAGTTGGACTGGCCGTTCACGAGGCCTTATCTCGGGAGCGGAGCTCGATCGGGGCGCCTTGATCTCCGGAGAGTCATAGGACAACGGATAAGTCCATCTCCCATGGCGGGCGCCATGGTACCTCCCTGACCAGATATCATCAGCAGCTCAGTATCAATGGGACCCTTGCTGGGTTGAAGTCCTTCCTTTCCTCGCCTTCCCTTGATCTCTATATTGCACGAGCTTCTCGTGGGATGAGATGTTGGTGAAGTTCTTTGGATCATCGAGGTCAGACGGAGAGAATGCCTTGACTTTCTTGTAAGGGCCTTTGTGGGCCATGGCATACAGGTCGTACACCTCTGGCACCTTATCCTCCTTATGGTAGCGTGCCTGAAAGAGAGAAACAAAGTAAATTAGTAATTAAAGGGTTAAAGCTAGCATGATGAATGAATTGCATGAATCATGAAGCAAACCACATACCAGTTCCTTGCGTCTTGAAATAAGTTGGAGCTGCCTTGATGGTGTGGCACACCTTCCATTTGGGCACGTTGTCCTTGGCCTCTTGGTGCATGGCAAACCATTCTTTTGAGCACCACGCATTGACCAACACCTCCCAACAATCCATTCGATCCGCACACCATCTCGGAGGGGCCTAAGTTAGCAAATAGAAACTTGAGCGCTAGCTACTGGCTATGAATTACTAAATGAAGGAAGTAAGTACAAGGCCTTAAGAGTTACCTTCATGTCTGCTCCTTACTCAAGAACTTATCGCGCAATCATGCTTGGTTATCTTGATACCACGCTTGGCGTAGTAGTCTCGAACAGCTTGCACCGAACCTCATGCCGTAAGTTACAAGTAGGCGCTGCACTCCTTGTCGATAACATGCTGCCGCCTCCTCGTATCCCTCCTCACACACTGTAGAATGTACGCAATCAAATGAGACAATATTGATTAGTACAATTAATAACTAGCTAGTTGAAGATTTTTAATTGTGTAAAGGAGAAATTACCCAGAACTTTCTGATCACCACGTCTGCCCTCGTCTTGCACAAGACACCGTCGATAATCTCATCCGGCGGGGCCGGGGCAGCCAAGTAGTGGTCCCAACTCAATCCAACCTCTGGAAGCCGACCCTCACCAGGCAACGTGACAAACCCCGGAAAGTTTTGCTTTAGTAGAACTCCAAGGACGGTGTTGGGACGGCGGACACTTTCATGGTGGTCCCAACCCCTGCAGACAAGGCCAACGCATTAGTTATTTCAAGAAACGTGAATGCAGAAGGTACAAAAAGATTAAATGCACTTACCTCTCCCCATCAGGGAAAATCAACCACCTCTGCTCGCGGGTCGCCGGCACGGACGGGAGCCGTGTAGCACCACGCTGGTAGACTTTGTCCCCCTCCTCCTCAATATCAGTCGGCTCCCCGCCATCATCAGCATGGCCACTCGGCTCCCCGCCATCATCAGCATGGCCAGCCGGCTCCTCAGGCTGACCCGACCAGGTACCCCATCCAGACGTGTGCTCCTCCGGGGTCTCGTGGGCCCAAGCCTCGTGGGCCGAAGGCCCGTCGACCCGAGGCTCGTGGGCCGAAGACCCGTGGACTGGAGGCTCGTGGACCGGAGTCCGTGTAGCCTCCTCCTCGGGACGAGTCCACCCTAGCGATCACGTGCTCGGGTGAAACAGTTTGGGGTGGCGGCGAGGAAGGCGCCGAAGAGTCACCCTACCTCCTCTCCGCGACCACGTGCTCCACCTCCTCTCTTCTTCTTACCTCGTCCTCGCTGGGCACCGCGGTCGACGAAGAAGGGCCGGCGGTGTCGCCATCTTGTCCAAAGAACGGCGGCGGAGAGGTGCGTGTGGAATGGAAGACCTCCCACCACGCCCGACGAAGAAGGGCCTCGACGCTCCCGACCAGCGCCCACCATCTTTCAACACCTGCCATGACAAAGAATAAACGAAATTAGTACAACACATAAAAAAGTACCGACATGAATAATAATATGTATTTCACTTAAGTGTATCATCTACAACATAAAAAATTGAATACGACACTACTAATAATCTCGATCAATTATCATCAATAAATGCATAATCATCATCATCACTATAATCAATGATGGGCTCTTCTTGTTCATTGGCATCAACATGTGCAAGGCCACCTTGACGTGTCGGTCAAGCATTGACAGTCATCAGTGATAACCTCTTCTTGTTCGGCTCTTCTTGTTCCTCCTCAGGGGTGATGTCGGATTCACCGTCATTGTCTACTTCCATGTTTTGGGGTGAAGTATAGCGGTTCTTGAAACGCTTTTGGAAAGACGTGTCTCTTGGAAGAATTCTCCTTCATATGTGTGCAGGTTAATGTGAGGTTCATAATCCTCTTCCTTTGGGGAGAAAGTCTAGCACGTGGCGGCACTTCATAAACGACATCCCAACCTTTCAGATTTGGATTAGTTTGGCAGGCCCACGGTAGATAGAATACTTGGGTTGCTGTTGAGCCGTAATATAGACATCGGGAACATCTAAATGGGTGCTTTGGTTGATTTCAACTAGCCCTATATGTTCATGAGTCCTTCTAGTCTCCTTCGCTGAAACCAATAACATTTGAAGACTACGACATTGGTGGGTTTTCACCATAGAAAAGAAGTTCATAAATTGCTTCAACTCTCCCATAATACTCGATACCTCCTTCGCCGATAGCGAGATACACAACAATTTGTAGTCTTTCGATCGGCCATAGATAGCTCTTTGCCATAGGTGTAAAGCGATACCCGTTGATGTCGTACTTGTCAAATGAACGGACCTTATAGTCAAAACCATTAGCGACTTGTCTCAATTCGGCGTCCATAGACTCTGAATTAGCCTACAAGTTTAATATGAAAGGATTGTTGCATTACGCACAAATTAGCGAATGAAATGAAATTGTCTAATAGAAATTACCGTTTGTTTGAACCAAGAGATGAAACCGGGATAGCTGCCTCCTTGCTTTGCGAGAAGCTCATACTCTTCGACGGAATCCTTTTGGATCTCCGCTCCATACGAGAATATGGCGACGTATCGACTGTATGACATATCCAGAAATAAGAGCAGTTCAAAGAAAATAGAAGTTGCGAAACAATGTACCGAGAACTTACTCGATGTACGGCCGCACTTCTATCAGGTTGTTGAAGATATACAACGAAATGGTCCGCCATTCTTCGTTATCCAAAGATACTGGATGTGAAACACTAGCTGGTGCGAGATTCCCTTTGAATAGGCTGAGTTGGATCCACCCTTTTAGGCTCATCGACATTGTACCGAGGCTTGGATTATGCAAATAGCGATTTTGGCTTCGTAGTGTGCTGTTACGAAGTTTGTTGCCTCCTCTCGTGATGAATGCCTCAGCCATCGATGCTTCAATTCTACGTTTATTTTACATTTTCTCAAGCGTCTTACGCATCCTCTCGGTTAGGTAGCACCAACGATTTTGCACTGAGCCCACCCAATCTTGCCTCGGTGGAGATGCAAAATCAAATGCTGCATTGGATTAAAGAAGCCGGTGGAAAGATCTTCTAACTTGCAGATCAACTCCGGCGCCAACTCTTCCATTTCTTCTAACACGCCAGGCGATAGTTCTTTCGCACAAAGAACACGGAAGAAATAGCTGAGTTCTGCCAGTACTAGCCATTCATCCTCAGGGATGAAGCCACGCAACATCACCGGCATTACCGCTCAATCCATATGTGCCAATCATGACTCTTGAGACCAAATATCTTCAATTTATCAAGATTCGCCCTCCTTAGATTCGCTGCATACCCATCGGGAACATCAACTCTGTTGCACCCACAAGATAATTTCCCTCATAGCTGGCCTTCCAAGATTGAACCATGCTTTTGCTTCGTCGATTCTGCTTTCCTTTCGGTTCTTTCATGTTTTGTAACGGCCTATCACATAGCGCCTCAGATCGACTCTAGCCTTAATATTATCCTTTGACTTCCCATCTATGCGAACAATGTACCAAAAAGTGCCTCGGCGATATTCTTCTCGATGTGCATCACGTCGATGTTGTGTGGGCAAAGGAGGTCTTTAAAGTAAGGCAGATCCCATAAGCATGTTTTGTGAGTCCAGCGTGCTTAGAATTATACCCTTGAAGTACCTGGACGCTCTGGATCCGCTCAAGAGCGTTTAAGCGATCCAGGTCTGCTTGGCTGTCAATGCGGTGGTGCGAGTTTTGACAACTCTACCTCGATGAAGTTCTTCTTGTCTTTCTGAACTTATGGCGAGGATCCAGAACTGTCTATGCATGTCGGCAAGAAAACTTGCGACGGCCTGAAGCCAACGAAACTCAAGAGCTCCCTTGCATGTGGGGCACGGAACCTTCCATGCACACACCAGCCAACGAATAGCGATACGCCGCAAGTCATCGTCGAGTACATGTACCATACACGCATTAGGAAGTTCCGTTTGCTATAGGCGTCGTATGTCTTGAACCCATTATCGAGGCTTCTTGCAATTAGTCCTTAAGCGGCTGCATGTACACATTCATATTTTTCCCGGATAGTTGGGCCTGGAATTATCAACGTCGGAAAATGTTCTTTCTTTGCATAATCTGTCCGGGGAGATTGAGTGGAAAGACAAACACAGACCAACAAGCTGTATTGGGCTGCCGTCAAACCAAAACACTGAACCCATCCGTCTGACTCCGACTCGAGGATGCCTCGGATCTGCCGCTTTGTCGACATGTATTTCATCAAACTTTTCCACGCAGCAGCATCCGATGTGTGTACCATCATCGATTCCCATCGCATCTAGTTCGGTTCTTTTGCCTGTTTTGTGCCATGTCATCTGTCCGCGTCTCTTCGACCATGAAAAGGCGTTGAAGTCTTGATACGATTGGCATATACCAAGAACATTAACGGGATTTTGGTGCGTGTCTTCTCACCCATACCGTTGTCTACCACAATATACGGAAGACTTGCAAATGGGACAATAGTTCAAGTCCGCATATTCAAGCCTAAATAAGGCACATCCTTTCTCTGTGCATGTATCTTCTCATAGGGCATCTTGATTGCACGGAGGATTTTGTCCGGTGGTACAGGTTTGCGGGCATTACATGGCCTTTGGGTAGAAAGCGCCCAAATCTGTCATAATTGCGTCATAGCATTCTCTTCCCAAGTTGAATCGAGCCTTGAGCCATTACTTGTGATATGGCATCCAACCGACAAAGCTCGGTGTGCTCGTGGAGCGGACGTTTTGAAGACTCCAACATTTCATTGAAGGCCTTTGCAGATTCCTCCATCTCCTCGTCCAATCCGAGCATCATCATAGTCTTGCACCATGTTTCCCATCCGGTACCATGCTCGTCGGTGCGACGACGATCCACCTCAGCTTCGGTCACGTTGGGCAGACTCACCATGAAATGTCCACACCGTATAATCGGGCGTAAAACCACTCTTCTGCGGTGTTTGCCCATTTCAGCCTCATCTTCTTTTCCCAATTGCGCACCGAAACAGGGCACCATGTTTTCTTTGGCCATTTGCAAATCGGCTTGCACAAACCCTTGGTTTTTGTGAACCATTCAGCGCTCCATTTGTTACGACCGGTGTGACGGTATACATCCACGCACGGTCACTCATCTTGACTTTCGAGCTCTTGGACACACAACAATTATATATGTAATTCACCATGTATATATTCATCAGTTGATCTACTTTGTCAATTTTATTACGTCCTGCAACCTACACTCTAATAGGTAATGATAGGTCCTAATCCCACCCGTGTATGTGTAGATTGGGTTCATTTTCCCATGCTATGCTCGGATCCGACGCAAAATTTGGCGGCACCTCCCGCTGTTCTCGATACACGTCTCTCGCAATAAGCAGAGAGGATGTGTACCGGAGAACAACAGGAGGCATCGATTAAATATATCGTCGGATCGGAGCAAAGCATCCGGGAAAACGAACCCAATCTACACATACTCGGCTGTCCATGGATAGCGTTGGACAATTGAAAGAATCAAGGTTATAGACCCCAAAGCGGTGAGTAATAGTCCATGAAAGCGGGCGAGAATCGGCCAAAACTGCAGTGTTGATGCCGACCGTAAACACACCGGGGTTCGTTAGCCGTTGAAAAATCACTCAGGGACCCCAAAGCGGTGAGTAATAGTCCATGAAGCGGGCAGAATCGGCCAAAGCTGCGAGTGTTGATTACCCGACGCGTAAACACACCCTAGGGTTCGTTAATCGTTGAAATAACTCTGGACCCCAAAACAACTGATAATAGTCCTTGAATCGGTCGAGAATCGGCCAAAACTGCAGTGTTGATGGCCGAAACCGTAAACACACGAGGTTAGTTAATCGTTGAAATCACTCTGGGACCATAAAACACTGAGTAATAGTCCATGAAGCGGGCGAGAATCGGCCAAAAGCTGCGGTGTTGATGGTGACCGTAAACACACCCGAGTTGATGTCGTTGTAATAACTCTAGGACCCTAAAACATTGAGTAATAGTCCATGACGGGCGAGAATCAGCCAAAACTGCGAGTGTTGATGGCCGACAACGTAAACATACCCGAGGTTAGTTAATCGTGTAAATCACTCTGGGACCCCAAAGCAGTGAGTAATAGTCCATGAAGCGGGCGAGAATCGGCCAAAAGCTGCGAGTGTTGATGGCCGAAACCGTAAACACACCCGGGGTTGATGTCGTTGTAATCACTCTAGGACCCTAAAACAGTGAGTAATAGTCCATGAAACGGGCCAGAATCAGCCAAAACTGCGAGTGTTGATTACCGACACGTAAACACACCCCAGGGTTTGTTAATCGTGTAAATCACTCTGGGACCCCAAAACAGTGAGTAATAGTCCATTTAACGGGCCAGAATTGGCCAAAACTGTGAGTGTTGATGACCACACGTAAACACCCAGGGGTTCATTGTCGTGGAAATCACTCTGGGACCCCAAAGCGGTGAGTAATAGTCCATGAAGCGGGCGAGAATCGGCCAAAGCTGCGAGTGTTGATGGCGACCGTAAACACACCCGAGGGTTCGTTAGCGTTGAAAAATCACTCTGGGACCCCAAAGCGGTGAGTAATAGTCCATGAAGCGGGCGAGAATCGGCCAAAACTGCAGTGTTGATGACCGAAACCGTAAACACACCCGGGGGTTAGATTAGCGTTGAAAAATCACTCAGGGACCCCAAAGCGGTGAGTAATAGTCCATGAAGCGGGCGAGAATCGGCCAAGGCTGCGAGTGTTGATTACCGACACGTAAACACACGAGGGGTTCGTTAATCGTTGAAATAACTCACGGGACCCCAAAACCGAGTAATAGTCCTTGAATCGGTCGAGAATCGGCCAAAACTGCAGTGTTGATGGCGAAACACGTAAACACACCCGGGGTTAGTTAATCGTTGAAATCACTCTGGGACATAAAACAACGAGTAATAGTCCATAAAGCGGGCGAGAATCGGCCAAAACTGCGGGTGTTGATGGTGACACGTAAACACACCCGAGGTTCGTGTCGTTGTAATAACTCTAGGACCCTAAAACATTGAGTAATAGTCCATGACACGGGCGAGAATCAGCCAAAGCTGCGAGTGTTGATGGCCAAACACGTAAACATACCCGAGGTTAGTTAATCGTGTAAATCACTCAGGGACCCCAAAAGCAGTGAGTAGTCCATGAAGCGGGCGAGAATCGGCCAAAGCTGCAGTGTTGATGGCCGACACGTAAACACACCCGGGGTTGATGTCGTTGTAATCACTCTAGGACCCAAAAGGTGAGTAATAGTCCATAAAGCGGGCGAATCAAGCCAAAGCTGCAGTGTTGATTACCGACACGTAAACACACCGGGGTTTTGTTAATCGTGTAAATCACTCTGGGACCCCAAAACAATGAGTAATACTCCATTTAACGGGCGAATTGGCCAGCAGCGTGATGTTGATGACCGACCGTAAACACACCCGGGGTTCATTAATCGTGGAAATCACTCGGGACCCCAAAGCGGTGAGTAATAGTCCATGAAGCGGGCGAGAATCGGCCAAAACTGCAGTGTTGATGGCGACCGTAAACACACCCGGGGTTAGTTAGCGTTGAAAAATCACTCTGGGACCCCAAAACGGTGAGTAATAGTCCATGAAGCGGGCGAGAATCGGCCAAAAGCTGCGAGTGTTGATGACCGAACGTAAACACACCCGGGGTTAGTTAGCCGTTGAAAAATCACTACAGGACCCCAAAGCGGTGAGTAATAGTCCATGAAACGGGCGAATCGGCCAAAACTGCGAGTGTTGATTACCGACACGTAAACACACCCAGGGTTCGTTAATCGTTGAAATAACTCTGGGACCCCAAAACACTGAGTAATAGTCCTTGAATCGGTCCAGAATCGGCCAAAAGCTGCGAGTGTTGATGACCCGAACACGTAAACACACCCAGGTTCGTTAATCGTTGAAATCACTCTGGGACCGCAAAACAACGAGTAATAGTCCATAAAGCGGGCGAGAATCGGCCAAAACTGCGTGTTGATGGTGACACGTAAACACACCCGAGGTTGATGTCGTTATAATAACTCTAGGACCTAAAACATTGAGTAATAGTCCATGACCACGGGCAGAATCAGCAAAAGCTGCGAGTGTTGATGACCGACACGTAAACATACCCGGGGTTAGATTAATCGTGTAAATCACTCTGGGACCCCAAAACAGTGAGTAATAGTCCATGAAACGGGCCAGAATCGGCCAAAACTGCGAGTGTTGATGACCGAACGTAAACACACCCGAGGGTTGATGTCGTTGTAATCACTCTAGGACCCTAAAAAGAGTGAGTAATAGTCCATGAAGCGGGCGAATCAGCCAAAGCGCAAGTGTTGATTACCGACAACGTAAACACACCCGGGTTTGTTAATCGTGTAAATCACTCTGGACCCCAAAACAATGAGTAATACTCCATGGAGCGGGCCAGAATTGGCCAAAGCTGAGAAGTGTTGATGGCCGAAACCGTAAACACACCCGGGGTTCATTGTCGTGGAAATCACTCAGGACCCCAAAGCGGTGAGTAATAGTCCATGAAGCGGGCGAATCGGCCAAAGCTGAGTGTTGATGACCGACCGTAAACACACCCGAGGTTCGTGTCGTTGTAATCACTCTAGGACCCTAAAGAGTGAGTAATAGTCCATGAAGCGGGCGAATCAGCCAAAGCTGCGAGTGTTGATTACCGAGCGTAAACACACCCAGGGTTTGATTAATCGTGTAAATCACTCTGGGACCCCAAAACAATGAGTAATACTCCATGGAGCAGGGCCAGAATTGGCCAAAGCTGTGAGTGTTGATGACCAGACCGTAAACACAGCCGGGGTTAGATTAATCGTTGAAATCACTCTGGGACCCATAAAACGTTGAGTAATAGTCCATGAAGCGGGCGAGAATCGGCCAAAAGCTGCGGGTGTTGATAGTGACACGTAAACACACCGGGGTTCGATGTCGTTGTAATAACTCTAGGACCCTAAAACATTGAGTAATAGTCCATGACACGGGCGAATCAGCCAAAGCTGCGAGTGTTGATGGCCGACCGTAAACATACCCGAGGGTTAGATTAATCGTGTAAATCACTCTGGGACCCCAAAACGGTGAGTAATAGTCCATGAAGCGGGCGAGAATCGGCCAAAAGCTGCAGTGTTGATGACCGACGCGTAAACACACCCGAGGGTTCGTAATCGTTGTAATCACTCTAGGACCCTAAAAAGTGAGTAATAGTCCATGAAGCGGGCGAATCGGCAATAAGCTGCGAGTGTTGATTACCGACCGTAAACACACCCGAGGTTTGTTAATCGTGTAAATCACTCAGGGACCCCAAAACAATGAGTAATACTCCATGGAGCAGGCGAGAATTGGCCAAAGCTTCTGAGTGTTGATGACGACCGTAAACACACCCGGGTTCATTAATCGTAAATCACTCTGGGACCCCAAAACAGTGAGTAATAGTCCATGAAACGGGCCAGAATCGGCCAAAACTGCAGTGTTGATGACCGACCGTAAACACACCCGAGGGTTAGTTAGCGTTGAAAAATCACTCTGGGACCCCAAAACAGTGAGTAATAGTCCATGAAGCGGCGCGAATCGGCCAAAACTGCAGTGTTGATGCGACAACGTAAACACACCCGGGGGTTGTTAGCGTTGAAAAATCACTTGGGACCCCAAAACGGTGAGTAATAGTCCATGAAGCGGGCGAGAATCGGCCAAAACTGCAGTGTTGATTGACAAACGTAAACACACCCTAGGGTTAGATTAATCGTTGAAATAACTCACGGGACCCCAAAACAGTGAGTAATAGTCCTTGAATCGGTCGAGAATCGGTAAAAGCTGCGAGTGTTGATGACAAACCGTAAACACACCCGAGGTTCGTTAATCGTTGAAATCACTCACAGGACCCCAAAACCAGAGTAATAGTCCATGAAGCGGGCGAATCGGCCAAAACTGCGGTGTTGATGGTGACACGTAAACACACCCGGGGTTCGATGTCGTTGTAATAACTCTAGGACCCTAAAACATTGAGTAATAGTCCATGACACGGGCGAGAATCAGCCAAGCTGCAGTGTTGATGACCGACACGTAAACATACCCGAGGTTAGTTAATCGTGTAAATCACTCACAGGACCCCAAAACAGTGAGTAATAGTCCATGAAACGGGCCAGAATCGGCCAAAACTGCGAGTGTTGATGACCGACACGTAAACACACCCCAGGGTTCGGTAATCGTTGTAATCACTCTAGGACCCTAAAACAGTGAGTAATAGTCCATGAAACGGGCCAGAATCAGCCAAAACTGCGAGTGTTGATTACCGACACGTAAACACACCCCAGGGTTTGTTAATCGTGTAAATCACTCTGGGACCCCAAAACAATGAGTAATACTCCATGGAGCAGGCGAAATTGGCCAAAGCGTGATGTTGATGACCGACCGTAAACACACCCCGGGGTTCATTAATCGTGGAAATCACTCTAGGACCCCAAAAGCAAGTGAGTAATAGTCCATGAAAGCGGGCGAATCGGCCAAAAGCTGCAGTGTTGATGACCGAAACCGTAAACACACCCGAGGGTTAGTTAGTAGTTGAAAATCACTCTGGGACCCCAAAGCGGTGAGTAATAGTCCATAAGCGGGCGAGAATCGGCCAAAACTGCAGTGTTGATGCCCGACAACGTAAACACACCCGGGGTTCGTTAGCGTTGAAAAATCACTCAGGACCCCAAAGCGGTGAGTAATAGTCCATGAAAGCGGGCGAGAATCGGCCAAAAGCTGCAGTGTTGATTACCGAGCGTAAACACACCCTAGGGTTCGTTAATCGTTGAAATAACTCTGGGACCCCAAAACCTGAGTAATAGTCCATGAATCGGTCGAGAATCGGCCAAAAGCTGCGAGTGTTGATGGCCGACCGCGTAAACACACCCGGGGTTAGTTAATCGTTGAAATCACTCTGGGACATAAAACTTTGAGTAATAGTCCATGAAGCGGGCGAATCGGCCAAAAGCTGCGGTGTTGATGGTGACCGTAAACACACCCGAGTTCGATGTCGTTGTAATAACTCTAGGACCCTAAAACATTGAGTAATAGTCCATGACACGGGCAGAATCAGCCAAAGCTGCGAGTGTTGACCGACACGTAAACATACCCGAGGTTCGTTAATCGTGTAAATCACTCTGGGACCCCAAAACGGTGAGTAATAGTCCATGAAGCGGGCGAATCGGCCAGCTACTGAGTGTTGATGACCAAACCGTAAACACACACGAGGGTTGATTGTCGTTGTAATCACTCTAGGACCCTAAAGAGTGAGTAATAGTCCATGAAGCGGGCGAGAATCAGCCAAAACTGCGGTGTTGATTGCCGACCGAACGTAAACACGGGGTTTGAGGTTTTGTTAATCGTGTAAATCACTCTGGGACCCCAAAACAATGAGTAATACTCCATTTAACGGGCCAGAATTGGCCAAAAGCTGTAGTGTTGATGACCGACCGTAAACACACCCCAGGGTTCATTAATCGTGGAAATCACTCTGGGACCCCAAAACAGTGAGTAATAGTCCATGAAACGGGCCAGAATCGGCCAAAACTGCGAGTGTTGATGGCCGTACGTAAACTAGCCCAGGGTTAGTTAGCGTTGAAAAATCACTCTGGGACCCCAAAACGGTGAGTAATAGTCCATGAAGCGGGCGAATCGGCCAAAGCTGCGAGTGTTGATGACCGACACGTAAACACCCGGGTTCGTTAAGCGTTGAAAAATCACTCTGGGACCCCAAAGCGGTGAGTAATAGTCCATGAAGCGGGCGAGAATCGGCCAAGAAGCTGCGAGTGTTGATTACCGACCGTAAACACACGGGGTTACGTTAATCGTTGAAATAACTCTGGGACCCCAAAACACGAGTAATAGTCCTTGAATCGGTCGAGAATCGGCCAAAGCTGCGAGTGTTGATGGCCGAAACCGTAAACACACCCAGGGTTAGTTAATCGTTGAAATCACTCTGGGACCGCAAAAACGAGTAATAGTCCATGAAGCGGGCCAGAATCGGCCAAAACTGCGGTGTTGATGGTGACACGTAAACACACCCGAGGTTGATGTCGTTATAATAACTCTAGGACCCTAAAACATTGAGTAATAGTCCATGACACGGGCGAATCAGCCAAAGCTGCGAGTGTTGATGTGAAACCGTAAACATACCCAGGGTTAGTTAATCGTGTAAATCACTCTGGGACCCCAAAGCAGTGAGTAATAGTCCATGAAGCGGGCGAATCGGCCAAAACTGCAGTGTTGATGACCGACCGTAAACACACCCGAGGTTGATGTCGTTGTAATCACTCTAGGACCCTAAAAAGTGAGTAATAGTCCATAAGCGGGCGAATCGGCCAAAGCGAGTGTTGATTACCGACACGTAAACACACCCGGGTTTGTTAATGCGTGTAAATCACTCTGGGACCCCAAAACAATGAGTAATACTCCATTAACGGGCGAAATTGGCCAAAGCGTGTGAGTGTTGATGGCCGACACGTAAACACACCGGGTTCATTAATCGTGGAAATCACTCTGGGACCCC
>JAHHZJ010010131.1:0-16976 GCA_021437245.1 Aegilops speltoides
TGATATTATTTAAATTCGTTTAAGGAAGAGGACATTTTGAGAATGCAAATCTCGGTGTGATGATTCTCGAGGATGGTGGGTATGGTCCGCTAGTGACTATGATGAGAGACTTTGGCTCTTATTACACGAGGAACACGGTGGAGATGATTGATCATGAGACACAATAATGGCTCTGAAGATCTTGGGTATGAATGTTTAGTTGCTCAACGTGTTTTGAGTGTCGAGTTACAAAGGTGAGAAAATCGAGGATAATTTGTTCCATAAAAGGGAGTTGTGAAGGAGCGTTCTATTCGTCATCATAGATGGAGGGGCTGAACAACTTTAGCATGGAGATGGTGGAAAGCTTCTCTCACCACAAGACCACATCCACATCCTTACTACATCCAATGGTTCAACAAACGGCAAGGTTAAGGTAACACGTCTTTGGTTTGTGCATTTTAGTATCTCTACATATCTGATTATGTTGATTGTGATGTGGTACCTATCAACATGTTCCTTATTACTTGGTGACCATGGCAATTTGATAAAAATTCTCACCATGGTAGAAACAATCGTATACTCTTGTTCATAAGGATAAAAATATTACTTTGCTTCCTATGACTCCACAGTCCATTTTGAAAGATGATATTAATAGAGCTAAAAAGCAAAGGGAGAAAAATAAAGTGAAAATCAGATTGTGGCAAAAGAATTTGGCGACAATGAAGCCTAATATAAACCTCTAGTGTTCAAATTAAATTGAAAAGTGCATGTTTACTTACTAAATCGATATTGATGAACTAGATTTTGCAAATCTTTTGCTATGCTTTTTGTGCAAAGAGGCATTATTTTCATTGGGGTTTCCTCTTTGCCCCGCTTCACTAACATTTTGCGGGGATTCGGCGTCTTTCCACAAGGCGTGCCAGGATACCACCTATTAGGATTGAGCATCAAATTGACTTAATTCGGTGCATCATTAAACCGTGCCTACGTACCAATCGGAGGAGGCGAAGGAGATTATCGTCAAGTGGGGGCTTTCGACAAAGGTTATATCTGGAATCCCTTAGTCCTTGTCTTTGTTCCTATTATTCTAGTCGAAAAAGGAGGTCGTCCGTATGTGTGTTGATTGTAGAGCATAATAATATTACTATTGTTATCGTCACCCTATTCCTAGGCTAGATGATATGCTTGATGAATTGGTGGCTCTACAATATTCTCCAAAGTTGATTTGGTAGTGGATACCATCAAATTGTATGAAATTGGGAGATGAATGGAAAACAGCATTTAAAACTAAGTTTGGATTATATGGTTTAGTCATGCCTTTTGGGTTAACTAATGCACCTAGTACTTTCATGAGATTAATGAGCGAAGTTTCGTGCTTTCATTGGACGATTTGTGGTATTTATTTTGATGATATTTGATTTATAGCAAATCTTTGGAAGAACATTTGGAACATTTCGTCTGTTTTTTGCTCTTGATGCGTTTGTTTGGTAACCGGAAGTGCACCTTTTGCCCCGGGGTTCTTTTCTTGGCTATGTTGTTACTCCAAATTGAAGTTGATAAAGCCAAGATTGAAGCTATTGAGAGTTGGCCAGCCAAAGCGTCACACAAGTGAGGGTTTCCTTGGCCTCTGGTTTCTATAGGCGTTTTGTGAGAGATTTCAGCACCTTTGCACCTCCAAGAGCTTAAAAGAAGGATGTGCCTTTTGTTTGGGGTACCCAAGGCCTTCCTATTGAAAGCTAAGTTGACACATGCTCCTTTACTCCAACTTCGATTTTAATAAGACTTTTGAGCTTGAATGTGATGCTAGTGGAATTGGATTAGGAGGTGTGTTAAAAGACAAATTTGCATACTTTTGAAAAATTGAGTGGGCCAGTCTGAATTACTCTACTTATGATAAAGAATTATATGCTTTGTTGGACTTTAGAAACATGGCAACATTATTTATGGCCCAAAGAATTTGTTATACATTCGATCATGAATCTTTGAAACATATTAAAAGTCAAGCTAAACTAAATCGTAGACATGCTAAATGGGTTGAATTCATTGAGACTTTCCCTTATGTCATTAAACACAAGAAGGGTAAAAGAAAATGTTATTCTTGATGCATTGTCTTGCTATACTATGCTTTCACAACTTGACTTCAAAATATTTGGTTTGGAGACCATCAAAGATCAATATGTGCATGATGCTGATTTTAAAGATGTATTGCAGAATTGTAAAGAAGGAGAACATGGAACAAGTTGTCTTAATGATGGATTTTTTTCGTTCTAACAAGCTATGCATTCCTAGCTCCGTTGTCTTTTGTTGTTCGGGAGGCGCATGGAGGAGGACTAATGGGACACTTTGGCGTGAAGAAGGCGAGGATATACTGCTACACATTTCTTTTGGCCAAAGATGAGGGGGGATGTTGAGCGTTTTTTGCTCTTTCCAATGTCAAAAAGCTAAGTCCGACTCAATCCTCATGGTTTATATATGCCTTTACTTCCTAGTGTTCCTTGGGAGGATATATCTATGGACTTTGTTTTAGGTTTACCTCGAACAAAGAAGGGAGGATAATTTTGTTGTCGTGGATAGATTCTCGAAAATGGCACACTTTATACCATGTCATAAGCGATGATCTTTGTTAATGTTCTGATTTGTTCTTTCTTGAAATTATTAAACGCATGGTGTGCCAATACTATTGTTTAGATCGTGATACTAAATTTCTTAGCCACTTTTGGAGATGTTTATGGGCTAAGGGGGACTAAACTACTTTTTAGTACTACTTGTCACCCCAACGATGGACAAACTGAGTAGTCAATAGAACATTGTCTACTATGCTTAGGGCTGTTTTGAAGAATAATAAGAAAATGTGGGAAGAATGCTTGCCTCATATTGAATTTGCTTATAATCGTTCATTGCATTCTACTACTAAGATGTGCCCTTTTGAAATTGTGTATGGTTTCCACCTCGTGCACCTATTGATTTTTGCCTCTTCCATCTTGGAGAAGGTTAATTTTGATGCTAAAAACGTCTGAATTGATTTTAAAATGCATGAGTTAACTAAGGAAAACATTGGGTATGAATGCTAAATATAAACTTCTGGAGATAAGGGTAGAAAACATGTTGTGTTTGCACAGATCTTGTTTGGTTACATTTGGTGGATAGATTTCTGATTTGCAAAATCAAAGCTAATGCCACGCTCTGGTCCCTTTAAGGTGTTGGAAAAGTAAATGATAATGCATATAAACTTGAGCTTGCAGATTTTGGGGTTAGTCCACTTTTAACATTGCAGATTTGAAGCCATATTTGGGTGAGGAAGATGAACTTCCGTCGGGGCGACTTCATTTCAAGAAGGGAGGATGATGAGGACATCAATACCATTTTACACCCAAGCCCCCTTTATACATCTTGGACCAATTACTAGTTCCCGCCAACTAAATTACGTACTTTCGTTTCTTGGAATTTCTAATGTTCATGAGAATATGATTTGCCTAAATTGGATACATTTGTTTTGCTTACAAATGAAGGGCCTAGCTTGGAAAGGATGAACATTGGAGCAAGAACACAATGGAGTTGATGGCATGAAAGGAGATCAAACGGAGTTACAAGTGATGATTTGGACTTTGAAGCCACCATAAGAGTGCATGAAGCCTTGGACGAAATATACAAGATGCCACTTCATAATATTGTCCAAGGCTATTCTAATCTTCGTCACCTTATTATTGGGCCAGGCCCATGTAATTTCGAAATACATTAGTATAGGCTATTTTTAGAGTCCGTTGTGTGGGAAACAAAGATAGGGTTGTTTGGACCCCTCCACCAAGGGCCACGAAATTCACCCCTCTTCCTCCATATATCACCCTTAGGGACCGTTTGACGGTTTTGTTTAGATCAAAAGTTGCCATAGCTGCAACCGTGCCGTTTGTGTTCACGACGGACAAAGGCGTCCCAAGAACCCCCCTTGATCAATAAAGCTTTCATCTTATATTCCAATATCCAGTTGCAATCTCGGTTTCTTGCTTGTTCTTCGTTTGCTCGCGAAATAGACCCTCGTGGGAGTTGATGCGTGCTCGGTGGTAATAACCTCCGGAGTTGGTTTAGCGATTGCTAAGCGGCGTCCTCGCCTTCGTGTCGGATCGTCAAAATCGACCTCCACAAAGCGAAATCCACCATCTCATCGAAGGCGGGACCCTTTGCCTCTATCACCTCTTGTATTTGGATGTTCGTACATCATATGCCTCCATACTTTGAAATGCTCCTTGTACTTTCTTATGATGAGCATGATGCATACTTGTTGTATCTTACCCCACAATATCGTTTGCATTTCCCTCCTCATTTGTTTTTCAGTGTTTGTCATGTTCTTTCATTTGGAGGTTTCCGCGATCGTTATCACATATTGGTTATGTGAAGGCATTGATGTGCGACACCAACATTTTTCGACATTCATAAAGGTGAACTCCTTCCCTTTGAGCAATCCTCAAATATGCATATTGGATGGGTCACTCTTTCATTGTTGTTTCCTTCTTTTGTCTACTGATACATCTGGGGGAGGGGTGACATTGGAGATTGGCTCATGGACCTTCACATTGAGGGCCCTTATTGGATACCTTGGCACTTCACTCATGCCTCGACATGAGCTTTGGTACCCACCTCCATATTTGTTGATTGTGCTCATCCATGTCATCTCGATGGACATATCATACTCACCACAAGTTTGCACCCCATGCATGGATCGACTCACCTATGATTACCTTGTTGCATCTTGTATTACCATGTCATCCATGATATATAGCTTGTTCACTTCCTTAGCAAATTTGTTTGATCTTCCTTGATGGCATATTCATACATCATGATCATATTGAACCATCAATTGCATGATCCATAACATTTAAGCATCCATTGCCATTTCATGCTTTTGAGACCATCCCATTATGACATCATTTTGCACAATGGTAGAATTTTATTGTACCATGCTAATATCCATGAATGTTTACATCTCATTCTACTTCTTTTGGATAACCATCTTGTTTTCCCGCCTTTTCTTGCCCCGGCTCATTCCTACATGATGGACACTTTGTTCGCTAACCATTGTATTTCAAGTGTTGCTTGTTTGCACTTTTGCATGTCTATCCTCGACACCTTGGACTGGATGCCCATGTCTTAACCGTCCAACACAAGTCGTCTCGACAACGTTTCCAGGTGATGAGGATCCGATCCGGTGGATCTTTCCCAAAGGGGGATTGATCGGAGCATCCGTTCATCCCCATGTACCTCGACTACTCTCAAGCCCCAAGGATACATAAGATGAGACCTCGACTATGCCATGGACGGGTGAATTCCTCCTCTTGAACCGTCCTTTCCCCATATGAGACATGGCTACTACCTCATGGTGGACCTTTATACCTCGGTACAACCAAGATGACCATGGAGAATCCAGGACCAAGGCCAACATGGAAGAAGGCGGAAAAGAGAAAGAAAAAGCGGGCGGTTGGAATCGGGCGGACGTCCGGACCGCCGTCCGGATCATCGGGACTCCGTCCGGATCGTCCGGTTCGCCAAAAGAAACCTGCGGCGGATCATCCGGATCGTCCGGATCATCCGGACACCCGGTCATCCGGGACCCGTCCGGATCATCGGCCTTTACTGGCCGCGGCGGGCAGCCCGTGTACCTCGCCCCCTTCCCCGCCTTCTTTATAAATAGACCTCCTCCTCCCACTTTGAGGTTAGCGTTGGTTTAGCTCAAGATTAGAATGAAACTCGCTCATCTTCGGATCCCTCCGTGAGACCGGCTCTTCGGAAAGATCCTCCGGATTTGATAGGACATCAATACCATTTTACACCCACCCCCCTTGCTATATCTTGGACCAATTACTGATCGCGCCGAACTAAATTACGGTACTTTGTTTCTTGGTAATGATTCTAATTTCATGAGAATATGTTTCCAAATTGGATACATTTGTTTTGCTTACAAATGAAGGGCCTAGCGGAGAAGGATGAACATTGGAGCAAGAACACAATGGAGTTGATGGCTCAAGGGATCAAACGGAGTTACAAGTGATGATTTGGGACTTTGAAGCCACCATAAGGGTGCATGAAGCCTTGGACGAAATATACAAGATGGCACTTCATAATAGTCCATAGGCTATTCTGGTCTCGTCACCTTATTAGGCAGGCCCATTAATTTCAAATACATTAGTATTATTTTTGATCCGTATGTGGGAAACAAAGATAGGGTTAGTTTGGACCCCCCAAGGGCCGAAATTCACCCCTCTTCCTCCATATATCAGCCCTTAGGCACCGTTTGACTTGGTTTTGTTTAGATTAAAAGTTAATAGCTGCAACCCCGTGCCGTTTGTGTTACGACCACAAAGCGTCCAGAACCCACCTTGATCAATAAAGCTTTCATCTTATATTCTAATTCCATATTGCAATCTGATTTCTTCTTGTTCTTCGTTTGCTCGGAAAGCAACCTTGGCAGGTTGATGGTGCTCGGGTGGTATAACCTCTCGGAGTTGGTTTAGCGATTGCTAAAGGGGCGTCCTCGCCGTTAAATGGGGATCGTCAAAGTCGACCCACAAATCCACCATCTCATCGAAGGCGGACACCTTTGCCTCTTCGGATACAAGACCCCTTTTGGGAAGATCCCCCGTGGATTCAAGGCCTCCTCCGGAGATGAGCAGTTCCTTTGTATCCTTACCCTAGTTGACTATGTATCTTGTGGATCTCGTGTGTTATGTTGATCTAGCACTTGTGTGATCGATTCCTTGTTGGTTGAGTGATTCTCTCTTTTCCCGTGATTCCCTCGTGCTTCGCGTGTTCTTGTGTTCCTCCGTGGGATCCCTCAAGCGTGGATGGCAATTGGGTTCCACCCTACATCACGGGCGCAACCCGGGTGCCGTTTGTGTTCACGACCGGACAAAGCGTCAGCCCCCTTGTTAAAGCTTTCATCTTATATTAAAATATCCAGTTGCAATCCGGTTTCTTGCTTGTTCTTCGTTTGCTCGCGGAACAGACCCTCGTGGTCAGTTGATGTGCTCGGCGTGGTCATAACCTCTCGGAGTTGGTTTAGCGATTCTGGCGGCGTCCTCCCGTTCTAGTCGGATCATCAAAATCGACTTCCACCAAAGCAAAATCCACCATCTCCGAAAGGCGGGACACCTTTGCCTCTATCAAGTGGTTCAGTTTCCGGGTTGCTCGGTGAGATTTTATTTTCATAGTTTAGTTTATTCTTCATACCTATAGTCCCGAAAAAGCCAAAAAATTAGGGTTAGTTCATCCGTCCAACCAATCGAGCCTTTGCATAATCTTTTTATTTGCTTTGTTGAATTTGCGGTTGCATTTCGTGTCAAGTTCTTTGGTCTTAGCGTCTAGTCTTTTAGAGTTTGAGTTACACCGGTTGTCCGTCCGGGCCATATACCACCACCATATTCCCAATCCGAATCCATATCAACCACATATCCGCCCATCCGCCCATCAAGTCCCCCACATATATGCCAGTCGGTTCCACATTCATCTCCGCCACGGTCAGGTTCCACAGTTCATCTCCGCCCCGGTCCGAGTTCCCAATTCATCTCCCCACAGGTCCTAGTCCAGTCGATTGTTGCATTGTTCTCGATTTCGGATCACGGATACTCCGACGGCAATGAAATCCCCAACCAAGCCATCCAGGGAAAAAAATAGTTCATTTAAAAAAAACTTCGGAAAAATTCTTAGGGTTTTAGACCATTTTAACTTTCGAAAAAATTTGTTGCGGACAAAAAAAAGGAAAAAAGTCAAGGAAAAAAGAAAAAAAATTAAGTGGCTTCTCCCTTGTTTACGTCGTTGATTTTTGTTAGTGTTCTGGCTCGCGTCTCTCCGGTCTAGCCTAGGACCCGAACCTTCAAATCGTTGGCGTTTATTCAACTTTGCATCTCAATTGATTATTCGACCTTTTGCTAATTATAAACCTTCACTTCTCATCACAAGGAGATTCAGCGGCAAGTACAAAACTAATAAACACGGTCATATCGTACTTAAGCCTTGTGCGTTCCCGTTATACTTGTGCCTAAGCCCGATGGAAGTTTCCGTGTTCCATTGTAGACCTATAAATGCTATCACCGTGCGCTATAGACATCCCATTCCTCGCTTAGATGATATGCTTGATGAACTTAGTGGAAATTTTTTCTCAAAATTGATCTTAAAAGTGGCTATTATCAAATCCGCATTCATGAGGGTGATGAATGGGCTGCTTTCAAAACAAATTTGGCTTATATGGTGGTTGGTTATGCCTATGGGTTTTCAGCACGGAACTTTTTGCGACTTATGCATCATGTTTAGACCTTATATTGGAATCTTTGTTGTGGTTTATTTCGATGATATTCTTGTGTTTAGCAAAACCATGAAAAGCATCTTGATCTTTAAGCTTGTTTTAAACACCGAAAGAAAGTCTTTATAACTTGAAAAAATGCACTTTTGGCGTTGACAAAGTGGTTTTCTTGGTTTGTTGTCTCTTCAAGGGTGTCCATGTTGATGAAACTAAGATCAAAGCAATTAAAACGGCAACCCATCAATTTGCAACAAGTCGAAGTTTCCTTGGTCTTGCGGTTTTATGCGCTTTGTGCTTTAGCACTATTGCAGCTCCTTTGCATGCTTTGAGTAAAAGAAACTCCTTTTGTTTGGGGACCTTTGCAATCCAACGGTTTGATGAGCTCAAGTCTTTGCTTACTCATGCTCCGATTCTCGCTTTGCCCAATTTTGACAAACTTTTGAGGTTCATTGTGATGCAAGTGGTGCAATTGGCGGGTTTGATGCAAAAAAGAGCCATTGCTTATTTAGTGAAAAACTCTCGGTGCTCAACTTAACTATCCGTGTATGACAAGGTTGTATGCTTTAGTCGTGTACTACATGTTTGGGAACATTATCTTAGACCTCATGAGTTTGTCATCCATCCGATCATGAAACCAAGTACTTGAAAGGTCAAACTAAATTGAACAAGCGTCATGCCAAATGGGTGAATTTATTGAATCTTTCCATATGTGATCAAGTACATTAAGGGAAGGAAAATGTATTGAATTTCCGTATATGGCTTGTCACCCAAAGTTGAATGTTATTGGCTTTGGAACATCAAAGATTTGTATGCTAGTGATCCATCATTTACCTCATTATGCTAAATGTTTGGCCATACATCTTGGGAACAATATCACCTCAAGGATGGTTATCTTATGGCTAACAAACTATGCATTCCAGTCTTCTCTTCGTTTGCTCCTTTTGCAAGAGGCTCATGGAGGGGACTCATGGGACATTTGGGCGACAAGACCTTTCGCTCTCAAGAACTACTTTTGGCCCAAGATGTTTGAGGCGTCTCCGCTTCACAACCCGATGCTCTACATGCCAAAAGCTAAGTCAAAAGCTCAATCTCATGGTCTTTAATGCCTCTTCCTATTCCTTATCAACCTTGGGAAGACATTAGCATGGATTTTGTACTTGGTTTGCCTAGAACTAAAATGGAAAGGATTGTGTTTGTTGTTGTGGACGATTTTTTAAGATGGCACATTTCATTCCTTGCAACAAGGTGACGATGCTTCACATATTCAAATCTCTTTTGTGGGAAATCTTGCGCCTCCATGGGTACCAAAGACAATCGTCTCCGACCGACGTCAAGTTCTTGAGTTACTTTTGGAAGACCCTTCGAAGCTGAATCAAGCTCTTGTTCTCATCAACCATCCTCAAACCCGAAAACGGAAGTGCGGAGACCTATCCACTCTACTTGGGTGTTGATCAAGAAGAACATCAAAAGGTGGGGCATGTCTACCAATTTGGATCCCCAACCGTGCAAGACACTCGATCGCAAGTCCCCTTGGGTGTCTCTTCAACCCATTGTCCCCATTGGACATTCTACCTCTACCTCTACAAAACACCAACCTCGGGAAAGTGCCGTAAGCTACATCAAGAAGATGCATGAAGATACAAGACACACCATCGGCGCCAAGTACAGCGACTAGCGACAAAGCTCAACATCAACAAGCCTAATGATCTTCAACATAGGGCCCGTTGGCTACACCTTAAAGGCAACCCCGGCATAGTCAAACTTCTACCCGGGCCGGACCCTTCAAGGTGTTACGCTACAACAAAACGCTTACAAGCTCGACCTACCAACCGACAAGTACACGTGGCGACACCTTCAATGTAAAGACTTTCGCCTTTCCATGGTGATGAAGATCTTGATCCGGTCGGATCCTTTGAAGGAGGGATATGATGCGGGCATCCTTCCATCATCCCATGGACTCTACATCAACACATCCAACCCCACAAGGACCTAGCTGGAAACGTGCAAGAGCTCTTGAAACCGGTGACTTTCTCCTAAATGATATTTCATATGACCCCTCGAGACATGGCTACTACCTAAGTCGATACACTATGCATGATTAGGTGTCAAAGAACCTCCAGGATGCCCGTGAAGATGGACAATGCCCCCACGGATGAAAGAACCATGAAATGGACGGTTCACCTTCCGGCCCAAACGCCAAAGCCGGCTCAGCGAAACAGGGCGGGCCGGCCCCAGGCCCGGACATCCGGCCTCCCACACCGGAAATCCGGCCCCTGCCCAAAATCCGGCGCCCCCGAAGACCTGAAGGTAGGCCCCAAATCCGGCCCCGCCGGACATCCCCCTCATAACCGGAATCCCCCGGCCGGGACATCCGGCTTCATGGCGTGAACGTGAAGGCGGCCCATGTAATTCGCCCCGTAGACTTATATATGTCCCTTCTTCTTTCTAGGGTTGCAAAGGTTAGCTCATATCTTGTGTGAGGCTTTGCTCATCCACATAGTTACTTCTCCTCGGGCTGGGACCTCTGGAGAAGGTCCCCCAAGCGTTCAAGACCCCTTCAAGGAAGACCATCAAGACCTCCTCCGGAGAAGAACCGGTTACCTTTTGTATTCCTTTGTTGACTTTGGATCTGTGAATCTCTTATGTGGATGGTGATCTAGCACTTGTGGATCGATTCCCTTTCGGTTGAGTGATTTCTCTCGTTTTCCCGTGTTTCCCCTTGTGCTTCCGTGTTCTTCGTGTTCCCTCGGGGATCCCCTCAACGTGAAAGATCGGGAATTAGGGTTCCACCTACATCATTATGGGGAAACGGACTCGAATACTAAATTAACCGTTCTAGTGAACATATGTCCTTTCTATGGCAATCCTTGAAAGTACTTCTTTTACGATCGCTTTTGCCGTTGCCCCAAATTTTCTTGTCCTCTAAAGGGAATATCGTTTCCACATATATATTAACCGATGCGAAATGCCCTTTTGTTCTTCTTTCCCCAGATTTAATGCCATCCGGCAAAAACAAGGAGAATAAGGCATATAGCCTGGATTTTCTTCAATTCGGAAATGGTTGCGGATCATGAGCATGTGAAAGGTAATTTAGGCCCGGGGTAATGTCTATAACAAATAATCTCAATTTCCCAAAAAAATGCCAATGGGTTAAACTTGAAAGAATGACGAATGATGTTCTTTTCCTTTCAAGGCCAAAAGTCTTCTTAAGGCTGAATTTGGGTACTCGGCCTCTGGCGCGGAGTATTTTTTGGATTCACAGGCTCTTGGGGTTTATTTTATGGGTCGGCGGCCGAATAACAAAATTATGCCGTTTTAGTGAACATCTCCATTCTATGGCGTCCTTGAAATACTTCATTTTCTCGTGCCTTTTGCGATTGCCCTAAAATTTCTTGTCCTCTATAAGGAGATATCGTTTCCACATATATATTGACCGATGCAGGAATGCCCTTTTGTTCTTGGCTTTCATGCGCTGAGTTTACAGCCATCCGGAAAAAAGGAGAATAAGGCATATAGCCCTTTGGATTTTCTTCAATTCGGCCAAAAGATTACGGATCATAGAGCATCTGCGAAGAAATGCGTTTGTCCCTAAGGGGGCTAATGTCTATAAAACATAATCTCTAAATTTCCTTCAAAGGAAGTGCCAATGGGTTGAAACTTGTTTGAAAAACAGCCCGAATGATGTTCTTTGACTTTGAGGGCCAAAAGTCCCAAGGCTGTTTGAGGTACTCCGGGCCTCCAAGCGCGGTATTTCTGGATTGCGTGCTCGCAGCAGTTTATACTTATGGGTCCGACACGGACTCAAATAACAAAATTATGACCGTTTTAGTGAATATCTCCTTTCTTGGCAATCCTTGAAAGTACTTCATTTTCTCATCGCTTTTTGCTGATTGAAAATTTCTTGTCCTCTATAGAGGAGATATCGTTTCCACAATATATTGACCGATATGAGGAATGCCCTTTTGTTCTTGGCTTTCCCCATGGTTACACCATGCCATCCGTGAAACAAGGAGAATAAGGCATATATGGATTTTCTTCAATTTCGGCCAAATGGATTGCCGGATCATAGAGCATCTCGGAAAGGTATGTTTGTCCCTACCGGGGGCTAATGTCTATAAGCAACATAATCTGAATATCCTTCAAAAGGAAGTGCTAATGGGTTGAAACTTTCGAAAAACAACCGAATGATGTTCTTTTCCTTCGGGGCCAAAAGTCCTTAAGGCTGAATTTGAGGTACTCGGGCCTCTGGCATAAGGGGAGTATTTTTTTGGATTCCCGCCGCGGCATTTGTATTTATGGGTCCCAGGACTCGAATGGAAAATTATGACCGTTTTAGTGAACATCTGTCCATTCTATGAGGTCCTTGAAATACTTCATTTTCTCGTCCTTTTTGCCTAATTGCCCAAAATTTCTTGTTCGGAGGATGATGAGGACATCAATACCATTTTACACCCACAACCCTTTAATCTTGGACCAATTACTAGAGCTCATACCACTAAAGTCCGGTACTTTTTTCTTAGTAATGATTCTAATGTTCATGAGAATATGATCTTGCCTAAATTGGATACATTTTTTTGCTTACAAATGAAGGGAGCGGAGAAGGATGAACATTGGAGCAAGAACAAGCATGGAGATGATGGCATGCAAAGGGACAAGAATGGAGTTACAAGTGATGATTCGGACTTTAAGCCACCATAATGAGTGCATGAAGCCTTGGAGAAATAAAAGATGCCACTTATAAATTTCGTCCGGGGTATTCTAGGTCTTTCACCTTATTATTGGCCAGCCCATGTAATTTCGAAATTCATTAGTATAGGCTATTTTAGAGTCCGGTTGTGGGGAAACAAGAGATAGGGTTAGTTTGGACCCCTCCACCAAGCCAAAATTCACCTCTTCCTCCATATATAACCCTTAGGGCACCGTTTAGACTTAGTTTTGTTTAGATTAAAGTTAGCCATAGCGCAACCCGGCGTGCCGTTTGTTTCACGACCGGACAAAGGTCCGAAAACCCCTTGATCAATAAAGCTTTCATCTTATATTGCAATATCCGATTGCAATCTCGGTTTCTTGCTTGTTTTGTTTGCTGGGAAATAGACCCTGTGGTAGGTTGATCGTGCTCGGCGTTCAATAAGCTCTCGGAGTTGGTTTAGCGATTGCTAAGGCAGCGTCCTCCCCCTTCGTGGTCGGATCATCAAAGTCGACTTCCACCAAGCGAAATCCACCTCTCCGAAGGCGGACACCTTTGCCTCTATCAAGTGGTATCGTTTCCGGGTTGCTCGGTGAGATTTTCGTTTTTGTAGTTTAGATCGATCTTCTTCATACCTGTCCAAAAAGCCAAAAAATTAGGGTTAGGTCATCATATCGAACCAATCGAGCCTTTGCATAATCTTTTTATTTCGTTGTTGAATTTGCGGTTGCATCGTGTCTATTCTTTGGTCTTAGAGTCTAGTCTTTAAGTTTGAGTTACGGTCATAAGTTGTCCCCCCGCCCATCATCATAGCCCCCCATCTACCACCCCGCTTATCCCAAACGCTTGAATCCGTGTCGATATAACCACGCTGCCATATACCACCACCGTTGCCAAAACCACCAATATCCACCACCAATCCAGTTCCTTGCATATTAGGTTTGTTTCGGGATCCATCTAGTTTTCGATTGTGTTTCCTTTGCGAGTAGGTTTGATTCGCAATCTTTTGGCGTAAAGAGGTTGGTTTCCAAAAAAAATTCCACCCTCGTTTTCCACAACCACCCGGTTGCACCTATCCCTCTGCGGAAACAACCTTGCCCCCGAATCGGTATGGGCCACCGGGTGTTCCTATTGAGCGGACAAAATGGTGCCCCTTTCTGCTGTTGGTGCTTCTTTGGCTCCCTCTCCTTTTTCTTTGGTAGCGGGAGGATGATTATGTGGGAATTACGAGGATGAGGTTGAAACATCGAACTTACCCCGGCACCACAACCACCGGTCGTCCTCATGCAAATAATGGCAATGTTAGGGCTCCCCCTCAGTGCGAGATCATGACCATCTCCCTAAAGAAATTGAATATTCCCCATTTGAAGATATTTTGTATATATCCTTGGGAAGGCCGAAATGTTTCAATATTCTGTTTGTTTTTTTTTCACTATTTGCATGTGTTTGGTGGTGAACATTGTAGATTATATCTGTTCCGCTCTTGGGCTGCTTTGCTGCTATCGTCTGTTGGGTTCCACCATATTTACGTGAATTACTTCAAAAATTGCAGTTAAGACAAGGAAAAACTACGTGAAGAATATTATCGGGAATTACAAAGGCTTGATTAGATGTGGTATTGTTGGGAGAATGAAGCTATGCTTGCCGTTTTGGGTGGATTAAATAGAATTAGACCATTCTAGACTATAAGGATTATAATAATATCACTCGTTTATTCCATCTTGCTTGTAAAACGTGAAGTCGGGATGGCGGGCATTGGCCCTAACTTTTTGGTCGACCTTCATCATGGACACCGTGCATCATCTACTTCCTTTGCACCATCACCTCCCGGTGCCACCCAGTGATACAAGAAAGTAGGCCACCACTATGCCAGAAAACACTGGGCACCGGCTCTTCTTCTTCCATGGCGTCACAGGGCCACAAGTGATATTATTTGTTCGTTGTAAGGGAAGAGGACATTTCTTGGAATGCAAATCTCAGGTGTGATGATTCTCGAGGATGGTGGGTATAGTCCGCTAGTGACTATGATGAGGAGACTTTGGCTCTTATTACACATGAGGAACAGGTGGAGATGATTGATCATGAGACACAATACATGCTCTGAAGATCTTTGAGGTATGAATGTTTAGTTTCGCGTGTTTTGAGTGTCAGGTTACAAAGTGAAAAATCGGAGGCATAATTTGTTCCATACAAAGGAGTTGTGAAGGAGCGTTCTATTAGCGTCATCATAGATGGAGGGCTGCACAACGGCTAGCATGGAGATGGTGGAAATATCTCTCACCACAAGACCACATCCACATCCTTACTACATCCAATGGTTCAACAACCGGCAAGGTTAAGGTAACACGTCTTGTTGGTTGCATTTTAGTATCTCTAATATCTGATTATGTTGATTGTGATGTGGTACCTATGCAACATGTTCCTTATTACTTGGTAGACCATGGCAATTTGATAAAATTCTAACCATGGTAGAAAAACAATACTCTTGTTCATAGGGATAAAAATATTACTTTGCTTCCTATGACTCCGATTCCATTTGAAAGATGATATTAATAGAGCTAATAAAGCAAAACAGGAGAAAAATAAAGTGAAAATCAGTTTGGCAAAAAGAATTTGAAAACACATGAAGCCTAATAATAAACCATCTTTGTTGTCGAAATTAAATTGAAAAGTGCATGTTTACTTCCCAAATCTGATATTGATGAGCTAGATTTTAAAATCTGTTTGCTATGCTTTTGTTGCAAAAGGCATTATTTTCATTGAGGGCGGCCCCTCTTTGCCCTATTTTCACTAACATTTTTGGGGATTGGCGTCTTTCCACAAGGCGTGCCACGGATTAACCTATTAGGGATTGAGCATCAAATTGACTTAATTCGGTGCATCATTACCCAAGTCCATTAAATCCATGGGGGGAGATTATCGTCAAAAGGAGCTACTCGACAAAGGTTTATCTTGAATCCCTTAGTCCTTGTTTTTCCTATTATTCTAGTCGAAAAGGATGGTACATCACGTATGTGTGTTGATTGTAGAGCATTAATAATATTATAGTTATCGTCACCCTATTCCTAGGCTAGATGATATGCTTGATGAATTTGGCTCTACAATATTCTCCCAAAGTTGATTTGCGTAGTGGATACCATCAAATTCGTATGAAATTGGGAGATGAATGGAAAACAGCATTTAAAACTAAGTTTGGATTATATGTGGTTAGTCATCGTTTTGGGTTAACTAATACCTAGTACTTTCATGAGATTAATGAGCGAAGTTTCGTGCTTTCATTGGACGATTTGTGGTAGTCTATTTTGATGATATCTTTGATTTATAGCAAATCTTTGGAAGAACATTTGGAACATTCGTCTGTTTTTAATGCCTCGGTGCGTTTGTTTGGTAACCTTGGGAAGTGCACCTTTTGCCGCCGAGTATCTTTTCTTGGCTATGTTGTTACTCCAGGGAATTGAAGTTGATAAAGCCAAGATTGAAGCTATTGAGTTGGCCAGCCCAAGCGGTCACACAAGTGAGGAGTTTCCTTGGCCTCTGGTTTCTATAGGCATTTTGTGAGAGATTTCAGCACCATTCTTCTCAATGAGCTTACAAAGAAGGATGTGCCTTTTGTTTGGGGTCCTACGGGAAAAGCCTTCCGGTATTGAAAGATAAGTTGACACATGCTCCTTTACTCCAACCCATTTTAATAAGACTTTTGAGCTTGAGTGTGATGCTAGTGGAATTGGATTAGGAGGTGTGTTATTACAAGATAAACTGTTGCATACTTTTACGAAAAATTGAGTGGGCCTAGTCTAATTACTCTACTTATGATAAAAATTATATGCTCTTGTTGGACTTTAGAAACATGGCAACATTATTTATGGCCCAAAAATTTGTTATACATTCGATCATGAATCTTTGAAACATATTAAAAGTCAAGCTAAATGAATTAGACATGCTAAATGGGTTGAATTCATTGAGACTTTCCCTTATGTCATTAAACACAAGAAGGGTAAAGAAAATGTTATTCTTGATGCATTG
>JAHHZJ010010132.1:0-11518 GCA_021437245.1 Aegilops speltoides
CTTGTTTTACCATTGTCGAAATGTCTTGATGTCGGGATCGAGTCGATCGGATGTCTTGGGTGAAGGTCTATTCCTTCGATGATCGCGAGAGCTTGTCATGGGCTAAGTTGGGACACCCTGCGAGGTATAAACTTTCGAGAGCCGTGCCCTGGTTATGTGGAAGATGGGAATTTGTTAATGTCGGTTGTAGACAACTTGACACTTGATCCGAATTAAAGCGCATCAGCACGAGTGTGTAGCCGTGATGGTCTCTTCTCGGAGTCCGGGAAGTGAACACGGTTTACGGGTTATGTTTGGCGTAAGTAGGTGTTGGGATCACCTCTTGATCATTGCTAGCTTCACGACCGTTCCGCTTGTTCTCTTCTCGCTCTTATTTGCGTTGGTTAGCCACCATATATGCTTAGTGCTCTTGCAACCTCACCACTTTACCCTTCCTTTCCCTTTAAGCTTTGCTAGTCTTGATACCCATGGTAATGGGATTGCTGAGTCCTCGTGACTCACGGATACTTCAAAACCAGTTTGCGGTGCCTATGTTACCCGGCGGTGGCTAACCAAGCTCAAGGAGGAGCTCGATGAAGATCTTGCCCTTTGTGTTGTTTCGTTCTAGTTGATCGATAGTGGAGCCCGTTAGGGTCGATCGGGGCCATTTATGCATTTGGGGTTCTTCTTTTATTTTGGTTCGTAGTCGGACCTTGATTGTATCTGGATGATGTAATGCTTTATTCATGTAATTGTGTGAAGTGGCGATTGTAAGCCAACTATGTATCTTTTTCCTTATGTATTACATGGGCTGTGTGAAGATTACCTCACTTGCGACATTGCTTTCAATGCGGTTATGCCTCTAAGTCGTTGCCCGACCGTGGGAGATATAGCTCGGTCGTCAAGTTAGTATCGAGCCATCCACGACCTTAAGGCCCCCAACGCTTGATCGTTTTTAGTGGCGATTGTAAGCCAACTATGTATCTTTTCCCTTATGTATTACTTGGGTTGTGTGAAGATTACCTCACTTGCGACATTGCTTTCAATGCGGCTATGCCTCTAAGTCGTGCTTCGACCGTGGGAGATATAGCCGCATCGAGGCGTCTAAATCCATCTTCTTTAGCGAGGCATCATATCGTGAATCATGCAATGCCATCTGTTTAGCAGTCATCATATATGTGAATTGTATCGTGCCATATTTTTTTATAATGTATTCCATTTTTCAACAATGTTTATACATTCATCTACTCTTCTTGTGCATCAGCCATTTGAGTCGGTCATGGGAAAATCGGAGTGAAAACAAGGTCTTACGAGCGGTCGATGCTACCTATCGTCTGATTTCTTCTTTGATTCTGAGATAGCTCCTCGAGAGAGGATTCAAAAGCAGATGACGATCGTATCCCCGAGTGCATGCTCTAACTTGGCGAGGTTATATTGCTCATATCATGCATATGGTGTCTTGCATTGCCATGCCATCTGCTTAGATTAGACATGCTTTGTGTGAATGCCTCTGTTTGCTTTCTATATCGGATATGTGAATTATCAATGCCATGTTTTTCAGCCAGGTTATCATATATGTGAATTATGCACGCCATGTAGCAGGCATCATATATTTGAATTATCTCATGCCATCTTTTTTTCATTACGTATTCCATTTGTCGACAATCGTGTATATTGAACTACTCTTCATGTGTATCAACCATTTGAGGCGGTTATGGAAAAATCTGGAGTGAAAACAAGGTCTTGAGTAGGCAATGTTACTGTTGAAGCATATATCTCGATGGTTCTGAGGAGCTCCTCGGAGGAGGATTAGAGACAGATGACGATCCTATATCCCACATGGTGTATGCTCTAAGTTGCAATGTTTATATTTCTCATATCATGCATATGGTGTCTTGCATTGCTTAGTTTAGACATCATATGCACAATATTGAATTCCATACCTTGGTTCGGAGATCTTACATGCGAGTGCCGCTGCTTAGTATATGAATCAATTATGTCAATTATATCATGCCATCATGTATACTTAGACAACATGTATGTGAATTATTTCATCCCAACCTATTTTAGAAAGATATCGTATAGTTTTGTCATGTCATCTGTTTAGATACTCATCATATGTTGAATTATGCCATTATATCCTGTTATGTTATCCATCATATATCGAAGCTGTGTCATGCTATCTGTTTAGTTAGGCATCATATATGAGAAATTGTGTCATGTTGTCTCGTTTGGTTAGACAACATATATGTGAATACCACATCATCTATCATACAATGTCTATCGTTCAATTTCTTTTCTTGTTTATCAACCATTTGAATTGGAGGGGTGATGGCGTATCTAAGGGAGCAAAACCCGTTCTTCACAAAAGACAATGCTACCCGTCGATCGAGATAGACCCATGGTTGTCTTGGCCTAAACTAGCCCCTACACAAATAATTGAGACTCTTCAGTTGCACACTTACACGTTAGGCGAAGAACAGCTACAACCATCTAACCGCAACCCCACGGATAGTAACCCACTTCTAGTTGACAAAGCACCATGTCCACCACAGTACCCCCCACGAGCAGTTTGTAAAGCAATTGCGATTGCCCAAAGCACGAACCAATACAACTAACCCAAACTCCGTTTAAGCGAGAAAACAAGCTTCTCGGTCAAATTTCGTAGCTATGGTCCATACTCCTTTGTTGTTGCATCACTGTATTTACTCATACCAACTACTTTTGAATTTGAAGGATCAATTGAAACTCCAATGTGTAGGGACCCGACTCATAAGTCGTGATCACGAATGCTGCGTGTCTGATGATCGGAGATCAATGCTCACCGAACACCACGAAGCTGAATAACAAGAGTCTTACATCCATACATACCGTCTTACACAAATTATGACCATTATGGTGAGTCTTACATTGATAAAGACTTAAGGGCTGAACATCAAATGAAACACAACAGCGGAAATCTTCGTCGATAAATTGAACCCATGCCATCGCCTTAACCCTACGGGCATTACATGGAAGCGTTTGTTGAGGAGCGTTGCAGAAAATTAAAATTTTCCTCTGGCTTCACCAAGATCCATCTATGAGTTCATCTAAGCAGCGAGTAAGGAGAGAGTTTGCATCTACATACCACTTGTAGATCGCGTGCGGAAGCTTGCAAGGTGATGATGGAGTCGTACTCGAGCGTGATTGAGATCACCGATGTCCAAGTGCTGAGCGGACAGCACCTCCGCGTTCAACACTGCGTGCGGGACGGCGGCGTCTCCTCCGTCTTGATCCAGCAAGGAGGAAGGAGAGGTTGAGAAGACAGCTCCACCGGCGGCACGGCGGCGTGGTGATGGTGGAGAAGCGATCTCGGCGAGGGCTTGCCGAGCTCTTACGGAGGAGGAGAAGTGTTGGGGAGGGAGGGCTGCGCCTTGGAGATGGGTGCAGCAGCCCCTCCCTCCCCCCTTTATATAGGCCCCACAGAGGCGGCCCTGAGATCCAATCTCCAGGCGGCGGCCAAGGGGTGGAGTGCCCCCAAGCCGGTGGGCGCCCCCCCTAGGGTTTCAACCCTAGGCGCGAGGTGGGCCTAGGGCGCACCAGCCCCTATGGGCTGGTTCCCTCCACTTCAGCCCATGGGGCCCTCCGGGATAGGTGGCCCCACCGGTGGACCCCGGGACCCTTCCGGTGGTCCGGTACATTCTCGGGAGACCCGAAACTTTCCGATGGCGAAACACCACTTCCTATATATTATTCTTTACCTCCGGACCCTTCAGGAACTCCTCGTGACGTCAGGGATCTCATCAGGGACTCGAACAACATTCGGTAGTCACATACTTGACTTCCTACTAACCCTAAGCGTCACCGAACCTTAAGTGTGTAGACCCTACGGGTTCGAGAGACACTGAACATGACCGAGGCGACTCTCGGGCAATAACCAACAGCGAGTGCTGGATACCCATGTTGGCTCCCACATGCTCCTCGATGATTTCATCGGTTGAACCACGATGTCGAGATTCGATCAAACCACATATGCAATTCCCTTTGTCAATCGATGCGTTACTTGCGAGACTTCGATCGTCGGTATCCCAATACCTTGTTCGGTCTCGTTACCGGCAAGTCACTTTACTCGTCCGTAATGCATGATCCGTGGCCAACACCTTGGTCACCTTGAGCTCATTATGATGATGCATTACGAGTGGGCGAGAGATACCTCTCCGTCATACGGAGTGACAAATCGATCTCGATCCGTGTCAACCCAGATACTTTCGGAGATACGTAATGCACCTTTATAGTCACCCGATTACGTTGTGACGTTTGATACACCAAGGCACTCCTACGGTAACGGGAGTTACGATCTCATGGTCGAAGGAAGAGATACTTGACATTGGCAAAGCTTCTAGCAAGCGAACTATCGATCTTTTATGCTATGCTTAGGATTGGGTCTTGTCCATCACATCATTCTCCTAATGATGTGATCCCGTTATCAACGACATCCAATGTCCATAGTCGAGAAACCATGACTATCTATTGATCTGTGAGCTAGTCGACTAGAGGCTCACTAGGGACATATTGTGGTCTAAGTGTTCACGTGTATTACGATTTCCGGATAATCTGTTATAGCATGAACAAAAGACAATTATCATGAACATTGAAATATAATAATACTTTTATTATTGCCTCTAGGGCATATTTCCAACAGTCTCCCACTTGCACTAGAGTCACCAATCTAGTTACATTGTGATGAATCGAACACCCATAGAGTTACGGTGTTGATCATGTTTTGCCTGTGAGAGGTTTAGTCAGCGGATCTGCGACATTCAGATCCGTGTGCACTTTGCAAATCTCTATGTCTCCATCTTGAACATTTTCACGGATGGAGTTGAAGCGGCGCTTGATGTGCTGGTCTTCTTGTGAAACACTGGGCTCCTTGGCAAGAGCAATAGCTCGGTGTTGTCCGAGAAGAGTTTGATCGGCCCGACGCATTGGGTATGACTCCTAGGTCGGTGATGAACTCCTTCACCCAAATCGCTTCATGCGCTGCCTCGAGGCTGCCATGTACTCCGCTTCACGTAGATCCCGCCACGGCGCTCTGCTTGCGGCTGCACCAGCTTCTTGCTCCACCATTCAACATATACGCGTATCCGGTTTGTGACTTAGAGTCATCGGATCTGAGTCGAAGCTAGCGTCGGCGTAACCCTTCTGACGAGCTCTTCGTCTCCTCCATAAGCGAAACATGTCCTTTGTCCTTTTCGGTGCCTTGAGGATATTCTTGACCGCTGTCCGGTGTTCCTTGCGGGATTACTTTGGTATCTTGCAACCAAACTTACGGCAAGGTTTACATCGAGTGCAGTACCAGACATGGCATACATAATAGATCCTATGGCTGAAGCATAGGGGATGACACTCATCTCTTCTTTATCTTTTGCCGTGGTGGGTGGTAGGCAGAGCTCAATCTCACACCTTGTAACATAGGCAAGAACCCTTCTTGGACTGATCCATTTGAACCTCTTCAAAATCTTATCAAGGTATGTGCTTTGTGAAAGACCTATGAGGCGTCTCGATCTATCTCTATAGATCTTGATGCCTAATATATAAGACTTCTCCAAGGTCCTTCATTGAAAAACACTTGTTCAAGTAGGCCTTAATGCTGTCGAAGTTTTGTATCATTTCCCATCAAGAGTATGTCATCTACATATAATAGGAGAAATGCTCTGAGCTCCCACTCACTTTCTTATAGCGGGCTTCTCCATAAGTGCTGCATAAACTAAGCGCTTTGATCATCTCATCAAGCGAATGTTCTAACTCGAGATGCTTGCACCAGTCCATAAATGGATCGTTGGAGCTTGCATACTTTGTTAGCGTTCGAGGATCGACAAAACCTTCGGCTGCATCATATACAGCTCTTCCTTAAGATGTCCGTTAAGGAATGCCGTTTTGGCGTCCATCGCCATATCTCATAATCATAGTATGCGGCAATTGCTAACATGATTGAGACGGACTTAAGCCGCTACGGGGAGAATGTCTCGTCGTAGTCAATCCCTTGAACTTGTCGATAACCCTTAGCGACAAGTCGAGCTTTATAGATGGTAACATTACCATCGCGTCCGTCTTCTTCTTAAAAATCCATTTGTTTTCTATCTGCTCGCCGATCATCGGGCAAGTCTGTCAAAGTCCATACTTTGTTTTCATACATGGATTCTATCTCGGTTTCATGGCTTCAAGCCATTTGTTGGAATCGGGCCGCCATCGCTTCTTCATAGTTCGAAGGTTCATTGTTGTCTAACAACATGATTTCCATGACGGGGTTGCCGTACCACTCAGTGCGGAGCGTGTCCTCGTGGACCTTGAAGTTCGGTAGTAACTTGATCCGAAGTACCTTGATCATCATCATTGTTTTCCTCTTGGTTGGTGTGGGCATCACGAGGAGCGGTTTCTGCTGCTGCACCACTTTCCCGTTCGAGAGTAGTACTTCATCGAGTTCTACTTTCCTCCACTTACTTCTTCGAGAAACTCTTTTCGAAAGCATCCGTTCTTGGCAACAAAGATCTTGCCTTGGATCTTAAGTAGAAGGTATACCCGCGGTTTCCTTAGGGTATCCTATGAATCGCATTTTCCGACTTGGGTTCGAGCTTTTCGAGGTTGAAGTTTCTTGACATAAGCATCGCATCCCCAAACTTTTAGAAGCGACAGCTTAGGTTTCTTCCCAAACCATAATTCATACGGTGTCGTCTCAGCGGTTTAGGCGGTGCCCTATTTAAAGTGAATGTAGCTGTCTCTAGGCGTATCCCCAAAATGATAGCGGTAAATCGGTAAGAGACATCATAGACCGCACCATATCCAATAGAGTGCGATTACGACGTTCGGACACACCGTTTCGCTGAGGTGTTCCAGGCGGCGTGAGTTGTGAAACGATTCCACATTTTCTTAAGTGTGTACCAAATTCGTGACTTAAGTATTCTCCCCCACGATCTGATCGTAGGAACTTTATCTTTCGGTCACGTTGATTCTCTACCTCACTCTGAAATTCCTTGAACTTTTCAAAGGTTTCTGACTTGTGTTTCATTAAGTAGACATACCCATATCTACTCAAGTCATCAGTGAGAGTGAGAACATAATGATATCCTCCATGAGCCTCAACGCTCATTGGACCGCACACATCGGTATGTATGATTTCCAACAAGTTGGTTGCTCGCTCCATTGTTCGGAGAAGCGGAGTCTTGGTCATTTGCCTAAGAGGCATGGTTAGCATGTGTCAAGCGATTCATAATCAAGAGACTCTAAAGTCCATCAGCATGGAGCTTCTTCATGCGCTTGACACCAATGTGACCAAAGCGGCGATGCCACAAGTATGTGGGACTATCGTTATCAACTTTACATCTTTTGGCATCCACACTATGAACATGTGTAATATTACGCTCGAGATTCATTAAGAATAAACCATTGACCATCGGACATGACCATAAAACATATCTCTCATATAAATCGAACAACCATTATTCTCGGACTTAAATGAGTAGCCATCTCGTATCAAGCGAGATCCGGATACAATGTTCATGCTCAAACTTGGCACTAAATAACAATTATTAAGGTTCAAAACTAATCCCGTAGGTAAATGTAGAGGCAGCGTGCCGCGGCGATCACATCGACTCTGGAACCATTCGGCAGCGCATCGTCACCTCGTCCTTCGCCGGTCTCCGTTTATTCCGCAGCTCTGCTGTGAGTTACAAATATGAACAGCGGCACGGTATCAAATACCGGGAGTTACTACGAGTCTTGGTAAGGTACACATCAATTACATGTATATCAAATATACCTTTGGTGTTGCGGCCTTCTTATCCGCTAAGTATTTGGGGCAGTTCCGCTTCGGTGACCCTTCCCTTGCAATAAAAGCACTCAGTCTCGGGCTTGGGTCCATTCTTTGACTTCTTCCGGCAGCAGGCTTGCAGGGGCGGCAACATCTTTGCCGTCCTTCTTGAAGTTCTTCTTACCCTTGCCCTTCTTGAACTTAGTGGTCTTATTGACCATCAACACTTGATGTTCTTTCTTGATTTCAGCCTCTGCTGACTTGACATCGAGAACACCCGGAATGGTCTTTACCATCCCTGCATGTTGTAGTTCATCACAAAGCTCTTGTAGCTTGGTGGGAGCGGCTGGAGGATTCTGTCAATGACCGCCTCATCTGGGAGGTTAATGTTCAATTGGGTCATACGGTTGTGCAACCCGGACATCTTGAGGATGTGCTCCTTGTGAACTGTTTTCCTCCATCTTACAAGCTATAGAACTTGTCGGAGACATCATATCTCTCGACGGGCATGAGCTTGGAAAACTAGTTTCAGCTCTTGAACATCTCATATGCTCCGTGATGCTCAAAAGCTTTTGGAGCCCGGTTCTAAGCTGTAAAGCATGCCGCCTTGAGCGAGGGTAATCATCGGCCGCGAGATTGCCAAGCGTTCATAACGTCTTGGTTCTGCAGGGACGGGGCGTCACCTAGCGGTCCTTCTAGGACATATTGCTTCTGGCAGCTATGAGGATGATCCTCGGGTTCGGACCCGATCCGTATAGTTGCTGCCATCATCTTTCAGCTTGGTTTTCTCTAGGGAGCGTTGAAGTTCATGTTGACATTAGCGTTGGCCATTGATCTACAAGACATATTTGCAAAGGTTTTAGACTAAGTTCATGATAATAAAGTTCTAATCAAATTATGAACTCCCACTTAGATTAGACATCCCTCTAGTCATCTAAGTGTTACGCGATCGAGTCGACTAGCCCGTGTCCGATCATCACGTGAGGCGGACTAGTCATCGTCGGTGAACATCTTCATGTTGATCGTATCTTCCATACGACTTCGTGTTCGACCTTCGGTCTCCGTGTTCGAGGCCATGTGCGCACATGCTAGGCTCGTCAAGTTAACCCTAAGTGTTTTATTTGTGTAAAACTGTCTTACACCGTTGTATGTGAGCGTAAGAATCCATCACACCCGATCATCACGTGGTGCTTAGAAGCGACGAACTGTAGCGGTGCACAGTTAGGGAGAACACTTCTTGAAATTTTGTAAGGATCATCTTATTTACTACCGTCGTCCTAAGTAAACAAGATGCATAAACATAATAAACATCACATGCAATTATATAGTTGTGACATGATATGGCCAATATCATCAAGCTCCATTGATCTCCATCTTGGGGCTCCATGATCATCTTGTCACCGGCTTGACACCATGATCTCCATCATCATGATCTCCATCATCGTGTCTTCATGAAGTTGTCCGCCAGCGACTACTTCTACTTCTATGACTAACGCGTTTAGTAATGAAGTAAAGTAGTTTACATGGCGTTCTTCAATGACCGCATGGTCATACAAAAATAAAGACAACTCCTATGGCTCCTGCCGGTTGTCATACTCATCGACATGCAAGTCGTGAATCCTATTACAAGAACATGATCTCATACATCACAATTCATCATTCATCACAACTTCGGCCATATCACATCACATGATCAATCGCTGCAAAAACAAGTTAGGCGTCCTCTAATTGTTGTTGCATCTTTTACGTAGCTGCGATTGGGTTCTAGCAAAACGTTTTCTTACCTCGAATCACCAGCGTGATTTTGTCAACTTCTATTTACCCTTCATAAGGGCCTTGTTCATCGAATCCGCTCCAACTAAAGTGGGAGAGCAGACACCCGCCAGCCACCTTATGCAACTAGTGCATGTCGATCGGTGGAACCGGTCTCACGTAGCGTGCGTGTAAGGTTGGTCGGGCGCTTCATCCCACAATACCGTTGAGCAAGAAAAGACTAGTAGAGGCAAGTAAGATGACAAGATCAGCGCCCACAACAAATTGTGTTCTACTCGTGCATTAGAGAACTACGCATAGACCTAGCTCATGATACCCTTTGTTGGGGAGCGTTGCGAGAAAATTAAAATTTTCCTCGGCTTCACCAAGATCCATCTATGAGTTCATCTAAGCAACGAGTAGCAGGAGAGAGTTTGCATCTACATACCACTTGTAGATCGCGTGCGGAAGCTTGCAAGGTGATGATGGAGTCGTACTCGAGCGTGATTGAATCACCGATGTCCAAGTCTGAGCGGACAGCACCTCGCGTTCAACACACGTGCAGGACGGCGGCGTCTCCTCCTTCTTGATCCAGCAAGGAGGAAGGAGAGGTTGAGAAGACAACTCCACCGGCAGCCGAGCGGCGTGGTGATGGTGGAAGCGATACTCGGCGGAGGGCTTGGCGCTTCGGAGGAGGAGAGTGTTGGGGAGGGAGGGCTGCGCCTTGGAGATGGGTACAGCAGCTCCCTCCCCCCTTTATATAGGCCCCAGAAGGGGCGGCCCTGGAGATCCAATCTCCGGGGCGGCGACCAAGGGGTGGAGTGCCCCCAAGCCGGTGGGCGCCCCCCCCTAGGGTTTCAACCCTAGGCGCGGGGGTGGGCCTGAGGGCGCACCAGCCCACTATGGGCTGGTTCCTTCCACTTCAGCCCATGGGGCCCTCCGGATAGGTGGCCCCACCGGTGGACCCGGGACCCTTCCGGTGGTCCGGTGCTTTACTGGGAGACCGAAACTTTCCGATGGCGAAACACCACTTCCTATATATTATTCTTTACCTCCGGACCCTTCCGGAACTCCTCGTGACGTCAGGGATCTCATCCAGGGACTCGAACAACATTCGGTAGTCACATACTTGACTTCCTACTAACCCTAGCGTCACCGAACCTTAAGTGTGTAGACCCTACGGGTTCGGAGACACCTTGAACATGACCGAGGCGACTCTCGGGCAATAACCAACAGCGAGTGCGGATACCCATGTTGGCTCCCACATGCTCCTCGATGATTTCATCGGTTGAACCACGATGTCGAGATTCGATCAAACCATATGCAATTCCCTTTGTCAATCGATGCGTTACTTGCGAGACTTCGATCGTCGGTATCCCAATACCTTGTTCGGTCTCGTTACCGGCAAGTCACTTTACTCGTATCCGTAATGCATGATCCGTGGCCAACACCTTGGTCACCTTGAGCTCATTATGATGATGCATTACCGAGTGGGCGGAAGATACCTCTCCGTCATGCGGAGTGACAAATCCGATCTCGATCCGTGTCAACCCGAGATACTTTCGGAGATACCTGTAATGCACCTTTATAGTCACCCGATTCGTTGTGACGTTTGATACACCAAGGCACTCCTCGGTGGCAAGGAGTTACACGATCTCATGGTCGAAGGAAGAGATACTTGACATTGGCAAAGCTTCTAGCAAACGAACTATCACGATCTTTTATGCTATGCTTATGATTGGGTCTTGTCCATCACATCATTCTCCTAATGATGTGATCCGTTATCAACGACATCCAATGTCCATAGTCGAGAAACCATGACTATCTATTGATCTGTCGAGCTAGTCAACTAGAGGCTCACTAGGGACATATTGGGTCTAAGTGTTCACACGTGTATTACGATTCCGGATAATACTGTTATAGCATGAACAAAAGACAATTATCATGAACATTGAAATATAATAATACTTTTATTATTGCCTCTAGGGCATATTTCCAACA
>JAHHZJ010010135.1:0-10853 GCA_021437245.1 Aegilops speltoides
CATTAAATGCGTGCGTGCCCAAAGCTCCGCCCTGCGTCTCCGTTTGCCCGCAGCGATGAAGCCACCACCGTGGAGTGCCACGCACCCTTCATGCACTTGACCACCGCCCGCGTCTCTGGAAAAGAGTGAGCGGCAGCGTGGGCGGATGAGCTGAGTCTGGACCTGCTGATGTAGCTTCGCCCGGCAAAGTACCTTGCGGGGTCTTGATCTTGCGGGCAGGGAGCTTGTCGGGCTTGTAGTCTTTCGCTCCCGGGCCCTCGCCCGGGCGTATAAGCGTCGGCGTGTCTTGTGATGTGATCTTCTAGTCTCCCGGCGAGTTCCTCTGCGAGGACTTCATAATGGCGTAGTCTTGAGCACAAGCGGCCTTCCGCAGCTCCTCTTGCGGGGTCTTCTTCTCTGTCTTGTACACTTTGTTCTTGAATGGCTTGGTATGGGCGGGAATGGTCTCGGCAAGCATTTGGTGGATCGACTCGGGAAGCTGCTTGCCCGTGCACAAGTTAAGATCTTGAGTACCCCCTACCTTAAATAACCAGGCGCATTTAAGTGGGCAGTGCGCTCCTGATCGATGCCAGTGCGATGATGAAGGGCCCCTCCCATTTGGGCTTGAGCTTGTCCTTTTTCTTGTCCGGCGGCGTAGAACTAGTTCACCAGCGTTGTAAGTCTTGGCCCGTACTTCTACCTTTGATATCTTGAACCTCTGGCGATAGAATCGGAGCGAGCTTTGCGACGTCGTTCTTCCTCAATGTGTCCAAGCTGTCTGCCGATCAAGCTCGGCCTCTCTTTCCTCATACATGCGCTTTTCGAGGTGAGTCATGAATAATGTCGCGAGCAAGACTGCCTCTGCGCCGTATACCATAAAAATGGTGTGAATCCGGTAAATGCGGTTAGGCATTGTCGCAGCCCCAGTCTGGTCGAGCTCCTCGACCCATTGTCGTCGGTTTAGTGAGTGACCTCACTATGCAGGTTTAATGCCACTCATTATTAGACCATTTGCTCTTTCCACTTGACCGTTGGTTTGGGGTGATAGCGGCATAGTTGAGCTTGATGCCCATATTTTTGCACCATGACTTAACCTCATCGGCTGTGAAGTTAGTGCCGTTGTCGGTGATGATCTTTGTGGGGGACTCGTAGCGGTGTACCACCCACGATATAAAGTCTATCACTGGTCGGACTACGCCATTTTGACGGTTTGGCCTCTATCCATTTGGTGAACTTATCCACCATGACCAATAGGTACTTTTTCTTGTGGGTTCCCCCTTTAAGGGGTCCAACCATGTCAAGCCCCAAACCATGACGGCGGTAATGGGTATGGTTTTGAGGCGGTGGGTGGCATATGGCTACGATTAGCAAAGAGTTGACAACCAGCGCATCGCTGGACCAAGTCTGTCAAGTCTGGCCCGATCGGCCAATAAAATCTGTCTGAATGCCTTTCCTACAAGGGCCGGACTCTGCGTGGTGTCCGCCTAGCCGACATGAATTTCAGCGGGAGGTTTTGCCCTTCTTCTTGAGATACACCTTTGAAGGACTCGGTAGTACTTTTCTTATAAAGCTCTCCCTCATGGACCTTGTAGGCCTTGATCGCCGGACTATCGCGGGCCTCATTTTGGTCTTGGGGAGTTCTGCCTAAGTAAGTAGGCTAGGAAAGGTTACTATCCTGGGCGATTCTGCCATTATAGCGTGGGCGGAGGGTGTTATGTCGTCTGCCGAATCACGGTTGGTGCGGTTTTCTCCGGTTTGTCGCTGCGGGCTCCTCTTCCCATAGTGCGGATGGCTTGAAGAGCCGTTCGGAAAGATATTTGGAGGGACGACATCACGTTTAGCACGATGTGTGCCAAGGCGTCGACCACTTGGTTATTATCTCGGGCTATGTGATGGAATTCAAGTCCTTCAAACCGGTGACATTTTAGGACAGCGTTGCGATATGCTGCCATTTGGATCTTTGGCATCGAAGTCCCGTTTATTTGGGATATTGCAAGGTTTGAGTCCCGCACCTCTAGGCGTTGAATGCCCATGGAACCGCCATCCGGAACCATGTAACAGGGCCTCATATTGGCTGCATTGTTGGAGTCCGTGGACATTATTTGAAATCGTCTTGGTGTATCTCCGGTGGGGGCGTCGATCTGACGCATGATCCAACGTTTTGGAGCCGTCAAAATGCATAGTGCAATTGGAGTATCGCCGTACTCTTTAGGGAGTTAAACGGTCCATCGTGACAATCACCAAAACTTGTGACTTTATAGCTCGTCGAGGTTTGTAAGTGATGTCGAATGGTAAGAGCTCAATGGCCCATTTGCTATCACGCCCATTCGTCGCGGTTATTTATAATGTCATTGAGTGGTACTTGAGCCCTTGCGAGCACTCTTGAAAGTAGTGGGAGCTTCGAGCGCCATGAACACGCATTATCTTGATAGTGCGGTGGATTCGGGGTTAACACGGTGGATACATAATACCTGGTTTTGAAGAATTTATGCCTTCGGCGCTCATTGACGGCGGTCGCTTAAACTTGATGTGTTGCTGCGATGTATAAATTGGTTGCCCAGTGGGGAGCGGGACGGTTGTTGCGGTATGGCCTTTATTTCTTGAGTCGGCGGTGGCCATCCCTCCCTAAGTGTTGTGCGCTGAGGCGATAGAAACCCCCTTTTCTCCTAAGCGGGAGATAAAGGGCTTAAGGCTGCCCGCATCTGTTAATTTTGTATTTGTTTGAGGTCTTTGGAATATCCAAGCGTGACAAAGCTCGGTTTTGGCGGTTTGCTTCAATTCCTCTAGGATCTGATGAAGCCAGTTTTTTTTGATGCGCAAGCATTTTCGTTGACTTGATGTCATATGCTCGAGGTTGTCGAATGTGAGCCTCAAATCGTCTACTAAAGTTTCGGCGTGTTTTGTTTTGTGACTACATGTTCTATGCCTCATTTTTTCCGATCGGGTGGCGGACATGTTTGAATCATCTTGGATATGTTGTGGGGTGTTTTTAAGTCGAAGGGCATCGTGTTGAAGCGAATGGTCCATATGGGTGATGAATGCCGTTGCGGCGTGCCTTCCGCCATCTTGATTTGATGATAGCGGTTCGTCCGGGAAGCACAATGAATCGTGCCCTTTGTGGCATCGATAATTTGATCGATCGGGGGGAGGAAGGATCCTTTGGCAAACTTTATTGAGGTCTTTAAAATGACCGGGGCGGTTTATCCTTCTTTGGTACCATCACCAAATTTGCTAGCCGGTCTGGATGTTTGATATCTCTAATGAATCCGGCTTCCAATAGTTTGGCTAGCTCTTCTCCCATTACCTTCTTTTGGGCTCGGAAAATCGTCGAAGACTGTTTGACTAACTTGAATCCTTTTAGGATGTTTAGGTTGTGTTGCCAACTGCGAGGATTCGGGCATGTCCGAAGGATGCCCGAGGCGAAGATATCCCAATTTTCCCGAAGGTTGGCGATCTGGCGTCTACTTGGGGTTCAATTATGCCCCAATGGAACCGTCTTTGTTGGGTCCATTGGATGGACCTAAATTTTATTATCTCGTCGCTGGTTTGAAGGAGGTGGACTTGGATCTTTTTCGAGTATCACATCGTCCACATTCCTTTGTGGCCCCTTGATGAGTTCCTCTGCCGCTAAGGCTTGGATAGTGCCTCGAGGGCTAGTCGGTGTCTTGTTTTTCGGAGTGCTATATGGGATCACTAGTGAGAGTGATTATTCCGTGGGCCAGGCATTTTAAGCTTCATGTACGTAATGAGGTATTGCTTGAAAAATTGTGAATGCCTCTCGTCCTAATATGGTGTGATACCCCTTTGGAGCGGGCCACAGGCGTGACTTCTTGGATCTGTAATTGTCAGGAGGCGAACACCACATCAGTGTGATTTTTCGGTGCGGCGCACTTCCGGCTAAGGGTTATTCCTCTAAAGGTTGTCTTTGCTTTGCTCAATCTGGCTCAATCGATTTCCATTTTTCATAAAGTATCCTCATAAATGAGGTTTAGTCCCCCGCCATCCATGAGGACTTTTTGGGTGGAAAGCCGTCAACTATGGGACTAAGTACCCGGTGTGGTGGGGGTCGGTAGATTACGAATGTGGGCTCGTCGGCGGCATTGAAGGTAATGGTTGTGTCGCTCCATGGATTTCTGTTGCTACTTGGTAGACTTGGCGAGTTGCGGATTAGTTTTAGCATATTATTTGATCCGAAAGTCTCGAAGTATTGATACCCTGCTGGTATTGTTGGAGTGGTTTCCGGGCTAGAAGCTCTTGCCACTTTTGGCCACCTGCGTAAATATCCAACATGCTCGAAGGCTATGTGTTGGGGCGGCTCCTCTATACTTGAAGTTTGAGGTCCATTGAGCCATCCCTCGTCTGCAGTTCCGTTTCCCTTATTGGGTTTTTGTTTTTTCGTTTTTGCCGGGGGCCGATTGTAAAGGCGCCCTTTTCTCGGAATTGGGTTTGGGGCGGATTATCCCAAAATTGATTTTCGGTCTTGGAAACTCTCCATCGCCTGATACTTTCTTTAATGGATGCGGTCGGTGGAAGCGTAATTTCTGGACGATCAATGGCGTTTAGTATTCCCTTGTCCGTGCGGTTATTGCGGAAGATTGATATTGCGTTTTCCTCTCGGCGGTCCTTTATCCCTTCCCAAACCGGGAGAATCGGCCCGGGTGATGTCTTGTTTTGTGGCTCTTGCCGTATTAGAGATAGATCGCATATTGCAGGCGGGTGGGTGGAACAAAATCCGGATCCCTGCCCATCTTGAGGCTCAAAGGCCAAGGAGTTTCGAATTTGGAAGCTTGGTTTCTTTGGGCCAAATCCAGCAGTCGGCGATGCATGATTTTAAGTTCAATGCTTTGATCGAAGTCCGTCCCTCCGGGGGATCCGATGGAGGTTGAGAATCGGACATGAATTGTCTTCAACATTGGCAAGGAGTTGCCGTATTGTTCCTCTACCAAGGCGTGGTGGGTGGCGGGGATTAATCTCTCCGGATCGGTTTAAGCCCAATCTGGTTGTAGTCGTGGCGACCTCCCGGGCGGGATCCGATCAAAGCTTGTTAACGGGAGGCTCTATTGGATCTAACCATTCGGCAGCTTTAGGGGTGGGAAAGGTTTCCGGCGACTTGAGAAGTCATTGCAAGGCGGCGGCGGAGGAGGTCATGAGAAAACCACCGCCCGGATAGTTTGGCGGCCAAAGGCCCTCGGAGAAAACACCGACTTTGAAGGCAGGTGGAGGCATCCGCTCTATCGTGACGACCGGGAGGAACTCTCAATGAAAGCACCAATGTCGGTTGTCAAAACCGGCGGATCTCGGGTAGGGGTCCCCCGTGCGTCTAGGCGGATGGTAACAAACGAGGACACAATGTTTTTACCCAGGTTGGGCCCTCTCGATGGGGTAAAACCCTCGTCTCATTAATATTGATGATATGGGTAGTACAAGGTAGATCTACCAGAATCAAGGGGCTAAACCCAAAGCTAGCCTATGGTATGATTGTGGAGATGTATCTTAGTCCCTGGGACTAAGGCCCTCCGGTTTATATGAACGGGAGGGCTAGGGTTACAGTCGGTTACAATGGTAGGAGATCTACATATCCGTTTGCCAAAGCTTGCCTTCCCCAAGGAAAGTACCATCCGGACCCGAGCGAGTCTTCAATCTTCTATCCGTGTTGCGGGGTCCGGGGATATTGATAATCCGGTGTCCGGACACCCCTAGTCCAGGACTCCCTCAGCCCACGCTCCATGAGAATGCAGGTGGAGGATACTCCATGGCGGCCAAACCATAGTGATGGCGCTCGGTCAGGGGCGAACGCGCCCTCCGGCCGCCCACCGCGGGGGCCGCCATGCGTGCGCCTTCCTATGGTGGTCGACCAAGCCCTTCTCCCAATGGACCGCTTGCCCTCAAGCGCCGCCCATGCCACCATGCCATCTAGGTGTACGCTTTCTGCAACGCCGAGCGTGGATTACATCACTTCTTGGCCCGTCGGGAGCCGAATGAAATGCGATCCCTCGTCATCACCCATGCCGGAACCTATACCATGGCGGGCTCTTGCTACTCATGTTCCCCCGGCGGGGCGGATGGACAAGTGGCGTGTCGATTACCTAGAAACGCCGGTTTTGGCCGAGTTGGGGGCTCGTAAAAAGCTATTGCCCGGCCTCCCTAAGCGGGACAACGGCTCGTGCTGCCAATTCGTCGAAAGGGGCCAATCCATAGTGATCCCTACCACGGCCACCGGCTCGAGCCAAACATCAAGAACATTGACATCCGATGGCCTCTTCTAGCCTGGCGCATCGGATCGATGGCAAGCCCGGGGGCGGTGAAGGGGAAGACACGCGTGCTATCCTTGGCAACATCGGGCGACCACCGCCGGACCGATGGGTGCAAATCCTGGCGTTCGAGCCTTCGGACATTGGGGGTGCCTCCTTTGAATTGGACTCCCTGCCTTTACTTGTGAGGGCGGCAAGTCCGTTGGCGTCTTCCGCACATTCAAGCGAAGATCCGAGAAGTATGATGGGGCTCAACCCGATAGGGTTTACGAGCATCACACCATTGCCATCAAGCTGCGGGGAAGAGATGAGAAGGTATTCCCAACTACTTTCCTTTGGCCCTAAAGCATGTGAGGTCTTGTTTGATGCATCGCGGAAGAACTCCATTTCATCATGGGACCTTTGCCATGAGTTCATTGGGCGCCTTCACTAGCGCCATCAAGGCGGCCGACCCAATGATTTGGAACTTCTCTAGCAAAAGAAGGAGGAACACTTTCGGAATATTTCCGGAAAGGTTAAGGAGTCCGAGGAACATCCCAAACATCCATCGGTAGCTTTGATAATGCCTTACGGTCAATGTGCATGGCGGGATTCGTTCCAAGATGAATGTGCGGTTGCCCAAAGGCTGTGAAGGATCTTTACCATCTGGTGGATAAGTGTGCTTGGGCCGGAAGGAAGGAAGTTACCTAGAGAGGAGGACCCATCAATATTAGAAGAAGATGATGAATCCACGGTCGGAACAAAGAGCAAGAAGTGCAATAAGGCGCAAGGATAAAGGCGGTGATATTGTTGAAGGATCAATCGCCCCTAATCCAAACAAGACAACCAAGGTTGAAGTCCCGGCAAGGAAGCTGCCGGTGTCTTATTTTTGGGGAAGCTGCAACTGCCAAGAAGGCGGGAAGGGATGGACCGTGTTGCAAGATACATCGGACCAAGGGCCCACGACCTTCAAAGAGTGTTATCATGTTGAACAACTTGTCAAGGCGCCAAAGAGCTGAAATCGACAAAGCGTGACAAGGAAAAATGTAGAATATTCTTAAAGGTCAAGGTGAAAAAATGTGACAAACCATTTTGGAACAAAGGAAAACCCTCCGGAGATCAAGGAAGGAAGCTTTGATGATGAGAGTGATGGAGGGATGAAGAAGAAACCCGGTGAGCAAAATTTGAAGGCCACGATGCCTGTGCATTGATGGGGTGCATCCTTACACCTCTCACCGCCAACTCAAGCGGTGGAGTGTGGGGTCAATCTGGAACCCCACCGGAGGCCGGAAACCACTCAAATGGTCATGCGCCCATCATCTTTGACAAAGGGATCATCGACCATACCACTACGGTGGGATGTTTGCCATTGGTTTCTCCAACAACTCACAACCTTAATGTGGCGACCCAACCTCGGGGCCGGTCAAGTCTACGTGGAAGGTCATCCCGGATCGGTATGCTAACACCAGATTTGGAGGATTTATGGGGTAAATCACATTATTAAAAAATGGCGTAAATACTATTGCCTCAATCCATAAATGGAATAAACAACAAGGTTGTGGATTCTCATCAACACCAGCGACAAAGTTGGGTGTAGAAATCTTAACCCTAGTTATCACTTACTGTCGTAAGATTCCTGCAACCTTAGGCGTTGCAGCCATTGAAATTGATACATTGAATGTCTTGGCAAATTCACAATTAGGAAATGATGAATAATAGCTATCACTACATGCACATTTTGGTGGGGGCTCTAAGTTTAATTTTGCATAAAGCCAATTTTCCCCTACAACAAAGGAATATATTTTATTTAACTACCAAGTTGGTTGAAAATATTTGAAGGTTCCTCAACTAATCCCAAAGTAATAATTATAACCAACAAATTATTTAAATGTTATGAGATCAAATCAATAATTCAAGTACCGGATACTCAAGATGTCCATAATTAAAGGGGACCACCTTAACCATGATTAGTTTGTACACTCTGCGGGGTTTTTACCTTTCCCCCAAAAGACTTCGATCGCCTCCGTTGGATTTCTCCTTTTCAAAGGTGTTTGAAAGCGGATGGCCAAAGACACGTCTTTCGAAACATTAACTCTTTACTCGGTGAGGCAATTTTCCACCCACCCACCATACCTGGTCTACCTCTTCAGAACTCATGAACATACTCAACTATGCGGAGCCCATAATGGCTTGTTGCCAACGGAAGTTTCTAGCATGAATAATCTTATGATCCTTTGAGCCTGGGTGGCATTCCATAGGGTAATCACATGGGTCCTCCAAAGGATTCCCTTGGGAAACCTTTGGGTTCTCCAGTGCCGAGGGCAAACTCTTTGGGTACTCGGGTGCCCCATTCCATTAGATGTGTATTAATGTAACCTTAAGTTAACCATTAATAATAACTCTCAACTTCATGAATCCTCAAAGCCAAACCCGTCTATGAGCATAGCATAGTAGTGTAAACATAACGTGGAAGTAACTCCCAAAGGTTTGAATGCACATTGGTTCCTACCTCATCAACTACTTCCCAATACCCACATGTTATCAAACCTACTCATGCAATGTTTGAGGGGTTGAAACTAATGCATAAAAACTTGGAAAAATATGATCAAAGTGTGAACTTTTTGTCTTTGTTGATGAAATGATTCTCCTTTCGTAACTCCACGATAGTTTCTCGTCCCTCCGGTCCAATCTTTAAATAACAAGCAATGCAATCACACATAAGCAATCACTCCAAAGATGGGAAAAGAGAAGAAAACAATTGAAACTTCAAAACCAAGAAAATAACTCTTACATAAAACAATTTCTAATTACCAAAAATTGGACTAATTTGGCCTTACCAGAAAGTTTAGGTCAAGAGCTTGATTTACAAAAGAATCAACTAAATCAGTTTATAAAACTCAAGTTACACTAGTGAAAACCACCCATTAGTCCCGGTTCTGGGCCTTTAGTCGGTTAAGGGACCGGGACTAATGGAAATCGTTCTAATACCTCAACCCATTAGTCCGGTTCAAACCGGAAGGGACCAATTTCCACCGTTTACATCCCGGAGCCGGTCGAGGGGCCTTTGGTCCGGTTGGTGGCTCAACCGGGACCAAAAACATCCGCATGTCGCATTCGTGGGGGGTTTTTTTGAAAGGAGGGGGTTGGGGGGTTTTGGGGGTTAATTTAGGTGTTTTGTATATTGTGTTAGCTAGCTAATTAATAGAAAGTGTCCTCTCTTATGTAAAATGCTTGTGGTCGTAGTTTATATACATAAGTGATCGAGGAACCATTGGTCTGAAGTTAAGTCATGCATCCAAGGAAAGTGATCGATCGACCTCTCCTTCTCCGAGATTGGGTGAACAACAAGTTTTCTTGGCTACATACATGTACAATCTATATAAGATCTCTTAATTACAAACCACTAGCATTTGAATTGAAGTTCCCATGGTATTCTCGGCTTTTGATGGCGTGTTCAAGAAAGAATCCGCCAATTCCTCTTGAATTGCTTTCATGCGATCTGGTGGTAGGAGTTCATCCGCATCTGCCCGTCTAATTAATTTGAAGAAGGGGTTAATTAATACATATATATGAATGAAACTCAACAGAAATGATGGTGTAATAAAATGAAATTGTGAATATTATTGCTTCGCACTTCATATTGTCTTCTAGAGTAGCCCGCTTGTTTTTCAAAGTCGCGTTGTGGATGAACTACTTGCGTAGTATCCACGAAATCATTCCCTTCCTCCTGCCACAAGCACTTTACAGAAATAGAGGTCAATCAAACTGATAATGAAGCATTATATAAATGGCATTGATGAAAGTATAGCTATAGAATCAGCGGGAGATGCTTGCGATGGTACTTACTTTCGGGTATGATATACGCAGCTCCTTGGCAGTCCGGAGCTTGTGCGGTGAACTGTTTCCAAACCGCAAGACAAAGAAAATAATTATTATTACTTGAGATATCGGAAATGAACAAAAAGTTGCCGATATGGTGCGATAATGATCGATTGAACTTACTTCTGAGCATTTCAGTCATGTCCGCATAGGTCTTTGGGATCTTTCCGTCAGAGTCTAAGGCGGTTACTAGTCCACCTCAAGCTTAATCTCGAAGAATATAGTGGTACCTGCGCATGCATAACTCATCAATTACATTAACCTCGCTTCGAGTAATAAGGAAAACCGAATATGCACACGAGTAACACTCACGGGCGTGGTAAGGAAAGAGTATGGTATCTTTGTTTTGATTTTTGATCAATGATTGTAGCAAGTTGTCCTCGGCCTCTTGGTAGCTTTTAACCAGAAAAACATCTATGATATTTGTGTTAATGAACCCAATATCATAGATTTCATTTTACTCGGCGATCTTCAATCTGCATAATATATTGAGGATAATTAATTATAAATACATGCAATGAAAGAGCCGAGCTATATATCTGAGACTAATGCGAAATAGTACTTACAGCAGTAGCAAAAGACCATTAATTTATCGAGGGCCTTTTGATTGAAGAACTCGAAGAACTCCTCAAATGGAATAGACAACAATCATTTGAACGAGGTCGTGCTCCTCTTTAATTTCAGATACAAAGTGTTCGTCCCCTCGGACTCTCTGGGGTTTTCATGTACCAACTATGGAATCTTGCATCATTGTTGTGGAGACTT
>JAHHZJ010010136.1:0-38881 GCA_021437245.1 Aegilops speltoides
AGTGCCAAAAAGGATGGTACATCACGTATGTGTGTTGATTGTAGAGGCATTAATAATATTACTATTAGTTATCGTCACCCTATTCCTAGGCTAGATGATATGCTTGATGAATTGGTGGCTCTACAATATTCTCAAAGTTGATTTGCGTAGTGGATACCATCAAATTCGTATGAAATTGGGAGATGAATGGAAAACAACATTTAAAACTAAGTTTGGTTTATATGAATGGTTAGTCATGCCTTTTGGGTTAACTAATGCACCTAGTACTTTCATGAGACTAATGAGCGAAGTTTCGTGTTTTCATTGGACGATTTGTGGTAGTCTATTTTGATGATATCTTGATTTATAGCAAATCTTTGGAAGAACATTTGGAACATTCGTGCTGTTTTTAATGCTCGTGATGCCGTTTGTTTGGTAATCTTGGGAAGTGCACCTTTTGCACCGACCGAGTATCTTTTCTTGGCTATGTTGTTACTCCACGAATTGAAGTTGATAAAGCCAAGATTGAAGCTATTGAGAGTTGGCCAGCCAGCAGTTACACAAGTGAGGAGTTTTCTTGGACACGCTGGTTTCTATAGGCGTTTTGTGAGAGATTTTAGCACAATTGCTGCACCTCTTAATGAGCTTACAAAGAAAGATGTGCCTTTTGTTTGGGGTACCACGGGAAGAAGCCTTCACGATATTGAAAGATAAGTTGACACATGCTCCTTTACTCCAACTTCCTGAATTTAATAAGACTTTTGAGCTTGAATGTGATGCTAGTGGAATTGGATTAGGAGGTGTGTTATTACAAGATAGCAAACCTGTTGCATACTTTTACGAAAAATTGAGTGGGCCTAGTCTGAACTATTCTACTTATGATAAAGAATTATATGCTCTTGTTAGGACTTTAGAGACATGGCAACATTATTTATGGCCCAAAAGAATTTGTTATACATTCGATCATGAATCTTTGAAACATATTAAAGTCAAGCTAAACTGAATCGTAGACATGCTAAATGGGTTGAATTCATTGAGACTTTCCTTATGTCATTAAACACAAGAAGGGTAAAGAAAATGTTATTCTTGATGCATTGTCTCGTCGTTATACTATGCTTTCACAACTTGACTTTAAAATATTTGGTTTGAAGACCATCAAAGATCAATATGTGCATGATGCTGAATTTAGCGATGTATTGCAGAATTGTAAAGAAGGTAGAACATGGAACAAGTTAAATGCGTTAATGATGGATTTGTGTTTCGTTCTAACAAGCTATGCATTTCAGCTAGCTCCGTTAGTCTTTTGTTGTTGCGAGGCGCATGGAGGAGGACTAATGGGACACTTTGGCGTGAAGAAGGCGGAGGATATACTTGCTACACATTTCTTTTGGCCAAAGATGAGGCAGGGATGTTGGCGTTTTGTTGCTCTTGCACTACATGTCAAAAAGCTAAGTCACGACTCAATCCTCATGGTTTATATATGCCTTTGCTGTACCTAGTGTTCCTTGGGAGGATATATCTATGGACTTTGTTTTAGGTTTACCTCGAACAAAGAAGGGAGGATACATATTTGTTGTCGTGGATAGATTCTCGAAAATGGCACACTTTATACCATGTCATAAAAGCGATGATCTTTGTTAATGTTGCTGATTTGTTCTTTGTGAATTTATTAAGCTTGCATGGTGTGCCAAATACTATTGTTTCAGATCGTGATACTAAATTTCTTAGCCACTTTTGGAGATGTTTATGGGCTAAGTTGGGGACTAACTGCTTTTAGTACTACTTGTCACCCCAAGTGATGGACAAGCTGGAGTAGTCAATAGAACATTGTCTACTATGCTTAGGGCTGTTTGAAGAATAATAAGAAAATGTGGGAAGAATGCTTGCCTCATATTGAATTTGCTTATAATCGTTCATTGCATTCTACTACTAAGATGTGCCCTTTTGAAATTGTGTATGGTTTCCTACCTCGTGCACCTATTGATTTATTGCCTCTTCCATCTTGGAGAAAGGTTAATTTTGATGCTAAGAACGTTACGAATTGATTTTAAAAATGCATGAGTTAACTAAGGAAAACAAAGCTTGATAAAGTTTGATGAATTGCTGTGCGTTTTCCACAACCACCGGCTGCACCTATCGCTCTACAGCGACAACCTTCGTCCCCTTCCGAATCAGTATGGGCCAGGCTCGTGTTCCTATTGAGCGGACAAAATTCTGGTGCCACTGCACTACTGCTGTTGGTGCTTCTTTGGCTCACCTTCTTGCTGCTGCGTCTAGGGAGGATGATGAGTATGGGGGATTGAGGATGAGGTTGATCAACATCAGCTTCGTGCAACCACCAGCACCCACAACCAGGTTAGTCCACATGCAAATAATGGCAATGTTAGGGCTCCCCTCAGTGCGAGATCATGACCATCTCCTAAAGCTGAAATTGAATATTCCACCATTTGAGGGTAGATATGTTTCACGATATATATCTTACTTGGGAGTTAAGCTGAACAACGATTTACATGTTTACAATATCATGAGGAGAGGCGTGTTCTGCTCTTTGTTTGTGCTTTCACTAGCTTTGCATGTGTTTGGTGGTACGAACATTGTAGATTATATCTGTTCAGCTACTTGGGCTGCTTTGAAAACTGCTATGCGTACTCGTTGGGTTCCACCATATTATCAACGTGAATTACTTCAAAAATTGCAGTTAAAGACAAGGAAAAAATTCATGAGAAGAATATTATCAGGAATTACAAATGGCTTGATTAGATGTGGTATTGTTGAGGAGAATGAAGCTATGCTTGCGTTTTAGGTGGATTAAATAGAGATTGAGACCATTCTAGATTATAAGGATTATAATAATATCACTCGTTTATTCCATCTTGCTTGTAAAATTGAGCGTGAAGCAGGATCGGCAGGCATTGGCGGCACTAACTTTTAGGTCGACCTTCATCATGGACACCACGTGCATCATCTACTTCCTTTGCACCATCACCTCCTTGGTGCCACCTCAAGCGTGATACAAGCGAGCCTGACCACCACTATCGCCAAGAGCACACTGCTGGGCCTGCGAGTTCTTCTTCTTCCATGGCGTCAGCAGGGCACACAAGTGATATTATTTGCGTCATTGTAGGGAAGAGGACATTTTGCGAGAGAATGCAAATCTCGGTGTCGATGATTGCTCTGAGGATGGTGGGTATGAGTCCGCTAGTGACTATGATGAGGAGACTTTGGCTCTTATTACACATGAGGAACACGGTGGAGATGATTACGATCATGAGACACAATACATGGCTGCGAAGATCTTGGCGGTATGAATGTTTAGTTGCTCAACGTGTTTTGAGTGTGCGAGTTACACAAGCGAGCAAAATCAGGCATAATTTGTTCCATACAAAGGGAGTTGAAGGAGCGTTCTGGCGTCATCATAGATGGAGGGAGCTGCAACAACTTGGCTAGCATGGAGATGGTGGAGAAGCTATCTCTCACCACAAGACCACATCCACATCCTTACACCCAATGGTTCAACAACAGCGGCAAGGTTAAGGTAACATGTTTGTCGTGTGCATTTTAGTATCTCATATATGCTGATTATGTTGATTGTGATGTGGTACCTATGCAAGCATGTTCCTTATTACTTGGTAGACCATGGCAATTTGATAAAATTCTGTACACCATGGTAGAAACAATCGAGTATACTCTTGTTCATAAGGATAAAAATATTACTTTGCTTCCTATGACTCGATTCCATTTTGAAAGATGATATTAATAGAGCTAATAAAGCAAAAGCAGGAGAAAATAAGAGTGAAAATCAGATTGTGGCAAAAGAATTTGAGCAACACATGAAGCCTAATAATAAACCATCCTTGTTGTACGAAATTAAATTAAAAGTGCATGTTTACTTGCCAAAATCTGATATTGATGAGCTAGGTTTTAGCAAATCTGTTTGCTATGCTTTTGTGTGCAAAGAGGCATTATTTTCATTAGGGCGTGCCTTCCTCTTTGCCCCCTCTTATCACTAACATTTTGCGGAGTTATTGGCGTCTTTCCACAAGGCGTGCCATAGGATTACCACCTATTCGAGTTGAGCATCAAATTGACTTAATTCGGTGCATCATTACCAACCGTCGCCATACCGTACCAATCCGGAGGAGATGAAGGAGATTATCGTCAAGTGCAGGGCTGCTCGACAAAGGTTATATCTGTGAATCCCTTAGTCCTTGTGCTGTTCCTATTATTCTAGTGCCAAAAAGGATGGTACATCACGTATGTGTGTTGATTGTAGAGGCATTAATAATATTACTATTAGATTATCGTCACCCTATTCCTAGCTAGATGATATGCTTGATGAATTGAGTGGCTCTACAATATTCTCAAAGTTGATTTGCGTAGTGGATACCATCAAATTCGTATGAAATTGGGAGATGAATGGAAAACAACATTTAAAACTAAGTTTGGTTTATATGAATGGTTAGTCATGCCTTTTGGGTTAACTAATGCACCTAGTACTTTCATGAGACTAATGAGCGAAGTTTCGTGTTTTCATTGGACGATTTGTGGTAGTCTATTTTGATGATATCTTGATTTATAGCAAATCTTTGGAAGAACATTTGGAACATTCGTGCTGTTTTTAATGCTCTCGTGATGCCGACGTTTGTTTGGTAATCTTGGGAAGTGCACCTTTTGCCCGACAGTATCTTTTCTTGGCTATGTTGTTACTCCACGAGGAATTGAAGTTGATAAAGCCAAGATTGAAGCTATTGAGTTGGCGCAGCCAAAGCAGTTACACAAGTGAGGAGTTTTCTTGGACACGCTGGTTTCTATAGGCGTTTTGTGAGAGATTTTAGCACAATTGCTGCACCTCTTAATGAGCTTACAAAGAAAGATGTGCCTTTTGTTTGGGGTACCGCATACGGGAAGAAGCCTTCACGATATTGAAAGATAAGTTGACACATGCTCCTTTACTCCAACTTCCTGAATTTAATAAGACTTTTGAGCTTGAATGTGATGCTAGTGGAATTGGATTAGGAGGTGTGTTATTACAAGATAGCAAACTTTTGCATACTACGAAAAATTGAGTGGGCCTAGTCGAACTATTCTACTTATGATAAAGAATATATGCTCTTGTTAGGACTTTAGAGACATGGCAACATTATTTATGGCCCAAAGAATTTGTTATACATTCGATCATGAATCTTTGAAACATATTAAAAGTCAAGCTAAAACTGATAATAGACACTAAATGGGTTGAATTCATTGAGACTTTCCTTATGTCATTAAACACAAGAAGGGTAAAGAAAATGTTATTCTTGATGCATTGTCTAAATCGTTATACTATGCTTTCACAACTTGACTTTAAAATATTTGGTTTGAAGACCATCAAAGATCAATATGTGCATGATGCTGAATTTAGCGATGTATTGCAGAATTGTAAAGAAGGTAGAACATGGAACAAGTTAAATGTTAATGATGGATTTGTGTTTCGTTCTAACAAGCTATGCATTTCAGCTAGCTCCGTTAGTCTTTTGTTGTTCTTGAGGCGCATGGAGGAGGACTAATGGGACACTTTGGTGAAGAAGGCGGATATACTTGCTTTGGCCAAAGATGAGGCGGGATGTTGGCGTTTTGTTGCTCGCTGCACTACATGTCAAAAAGCTAAGTCACGACTCAATCCTCATGGTTTATATATGCCTTTGCACTGTACCTAGTGTTCCTTGGGAGGATATATCTATGGACTTTGTTTTAGGTTTACCTCGAACAAAGAAGGGAGGATAGCATATTTGTTGTCGTGGATAGATTCTCGAAAATGGCACACTTTATACCATGTCATAAGCGAATCTTGTGTGTTGTTGCTGATTTGTTCTTTATTGAATTTATTAAGCTTGCATGGTGTGCCAAATACTATTGTTTCAGATCGTGATACTAAATTTCTTAGCCACTTTTGGAGATGTTTATGGGCTAAGTTGGGGACTAAGCTGCTTTTAGTACTACTTGTCACCCCAAACTGATGGACAATGGAGTAGTCAATAGAACATTGTCTACTATGCTTAGGGCTGTTTTGAAGAATAATAAGAAAATGTGGGAAGAATGCTTGCCTCATATTGAATTTGCTTATAATCGTTCATTGCATTCTACTACTAAGATGTGCCCTTTTGAAGTGTATGGTTTCCTACCTGTGCCCTGATTTATTGCCTCTTCCATCTTGGAGAAGGTTAATTTTGATGCTAAAAGCGTTACGAATTGATTTTAAAATGCATGAGTTAACTAAGGAAAACATTGGCGTATGAATGCTAAATATAAACTTGCTGGACATATGGGTAGAAAACATGTTGTGTTTGCAGCTGGAGATCTTGTTTGGTTACATTTGCGTAAATAGATTTCCTAATTTGCATAAATCAAAGCTAATGCCACGTCTTGATGGTCCTTTTAAGGTGTTAGAGAAAATAAATGATAATGCATATAAACTTGAGCTACCTGCAGATTTTGGGGTTAGTCCCACTTTTAACATTGCAGATTTGAAGCCTTATTTGGGTGAGAAGATGAGCTTCCGTCGAGGGCGACTTCATTTCAAGAAGGGAGGATGATGAGGACATCAATACCATTGTTACACCACAGCCCCTCTTGTTATATCTGGGACCAATTACTAGAGCTCATGCCCAATTAAATTACCGGTACTTCGTTTCTTGGTAATGATTCTAATGTTCATGAGAATATGATGCGCCTAAATTGGATACATTTGTTTTGCTTACAAATGAAGGGCCTAGCTTGGAGAAGGATGAACATTGGAGCAAGAACACGCATGGAGTTGATGGCATGCAAGGGATCAAGCGGAGTTACAAGTGATGATTTCAGGACTTTGAAGCCACCATAAGGAGTGCATGAAGCCTTGGACGAAATATACAAGATGCCACTTCATAATATTAGGTATAGGCTATTCTAGGTCTTGACACCTTATTATTGGGCCAGGCCCATGTAATTTCGAAATACTTAAGTATAGGCTACTTTTAGAGTCCGTATGTGTGGGGAAACAAGAGTTAGGGTTGGTTTCGGACCTGTGAGGACATGAGTACCTTGAATAAGACCAAAATATTGCATACATGCATATTTGTCGGGTGATTTTAGTGCAAACTATTCAATAATATATTTATGTTATCGAAACAAAAATACTTCACATACTTTTGTGTTTTGTCTAATTGCAGGTGTATGGGACATTTGTACAATCCACACATGAAGATAAAAAGGAGAAGTTTAGGTGCTGTGCAAAAGTCTTCTCACGTCACTTTTGGGAGAAGATAGAGTCCAAGTCTCTCACGTTCTGGATTCAGATTCGGACTGCACAGACATACCTGACTCAAAACGTCAACAACTTTTTCATACGGACTCCGAATTGGGTGATTCTTTTTGTTGGAAAGTAGATTTCATGATCTTTCCAGCACTGTTGGAATCACCTTAAAAGCCGTCGGGCGTTGAGTTATGGACGAAACAATCTGGCTGCACCAGAATCCGAGTCAAACTACAAGTCCAAAGGTGTTCGTCACCTCCACTTGGGCCCATTGGCCTTGTATGACCAAGGTTAGTTTAGGCTGCCTTGGGACGTCCTCCCACCTCCTTGGCCGCCACCCTTGCTCCTATATAAGTAGATCCATCTAGTAGTTTTTCCCTTGGGATTTGTTTAGTTAAAGTTAGCCATTGCAACCGTGTATTTCGTTTGTGTCCAACGACCAGACCAAGACCGCTTCGGATCCCCACCTTTATCCATACTTCATACATACTGCAATATTCAGATTGCTTTTATCATATTCTTGCTTGTTCTTGATTGCTTGCAGGAATAGACCTTCGTGGTTAGGTTGATTGTGCTCGCGTCAATAACCTCTACGAGTTGGTTTAGCGATTGCTAAACAGCGTGATGCGTTTGTAGTCGGATCGTCAAAGTCGTCTCCACCAAATCGATAGTTATCATCTCATCGAAGATCGGGACACCGCCTCTATCAAGTGGTATCAGATTTCGGGTTGCTGGTGAGATTTTCAGTTTTCATAGTTTAGATCGCATATGTCATTCATACCTACAGTCCATGAAAAACCACAAAAAAAGATTTGTTCATCCTTTATCCAAGCCATTCGAGCCTTTGCAATTTTCTATTCATTGCTTGCATAGTTGAATTATCGGTTGCATCGTAGGTAATGGTTGCTGGTCTTAGTGTCTAGTTCCTTTAGAGTTTGAGTTCATTCACATTAGTCACTTGTACATCATTATCCCTTCCACTGTCCACCATCCCATCTATTAATTTCCACCACGTTACTCTGGCGCTGTTCGTTGTCATAATCATAGTTGAGGTCATTCACATCTTCGCTTTGATCAATCTGCATCTTATCTAGTTTGTCTTGGAAGAGGGAAAAAAAGACGAGAAAAAGAAAAAAGGAAGAAAAAAAAAGAAAAGAGAGAAAGAAAAAAGCGTGAGGAAAAAAGAAAAAAAAATCGGATCTATCTAGAATCAATCGTACCTGAATTCGGATTAGAATCTGTTTTGCGCCTGTTCAGTAAAACAGGTGTATCTTCCTCATGCGAAATCCGTTTGGCTCCATGAGTACTCAAATTGAAGCTAGCGACAGGCATATCTAAATAGTTGCAAGCTAGTTCAGTATTTGACACCTCAAAATCGGCTTCTAAATAGGTCTTTTTGCCCTCCGAAGTTCGTGAACACAGCTTGTTCCAATATTTCAGGCCAGTTTTAGAATTCTTTGACTCCTTATATGAACTCGGAATTGAGTGATTCTTCTTGCATTGGAAAGCTTGAGTTAGTAGCATTCTTTGAAAGAATTTATCATAAAATTGGCTCAAACTTTTCAAGAGGAAAGTTGGAGAGAGAGTTGTTGTATGTCCTGCTTGGTAGTTGTTTTTCATCATTATCTTCACTACCGTTGTGATCTTCACTTATATCTTCTGTCAGAGCTACTTAGTATCCTTCATTGATGCTAGTTGTGCTACGCCATGACCTCATTAGTGTTCTAGGCTCGTCTCTAGTTCGGTCTAGCCTAGGACCAGCCGCATTACCGTCGTTGGCGTTTATTCAACATTGCATCTCTGAATTGATTATTGCTAATCTTTTGCTACCATATATAGCCAGCTCCACATATTTCTACACCGTGTATCACATTTCCCACAATCGCTTTACACAATCTTGAGTTATTTGACATCGCTGGTTGCTGTCACCACCTGCCGCATGGTAAGAACTTGTAAGATATTGATATTTGCTTTATTGTGAGCACTTTACCCACATCCTAGTAGTTCATAGGAACATTATTCGGAATTTTGTTTCTTGTTTCTACTAATCATGACAGTCCGGAGATAGAAGTTCTTGGACGTGGACACATCTTCACCATCACGAGAGTTGGGACAACACACACAACCACATGGTCAGTTATCTCTTTACCGTCATTTGAGGGTAGATTTAATCCTGCTATTTATCTAGCTTGGGAGTTTGAAGTAGAACAAGTTTTTAGTAACCATGACTTTTACGAACTTGATGATACGAGCTGCCACTAGAGCATTCTTGGTTTTGCTTAGTTTGGTGGAGTGTGCATTGTAAGAAAATATTGATAACCAACCCACAACTTGGAAAGATTTGAAATATGTAATGAGACAACATTTTCCCTCCTTACTATCATGGTGCTTATGAAATTTGAACAATTTAAACAAGGCAACAACCATTCATGCTTACTACAAAGAGTTCAAATCTTATATACATCATTGTGACATAGAAGAATCTAAGGATGATACAATGAATAGATTTTTTGGCGGTTTGAACCATGATATTGAGGCAAGATTTGATATATTCCTCGTTGCATTCTTGGTATGTATGTTCGTGCTTGTACCTTTGAGAGCGATTCTGGAGGATGCATTGGGTGACTACAACAACTACAATTCAGTTCATGCTCACCACCCGGTTGGTTCCTCCACCGTTGCACCTACTAGAGCAGCCCCACCTCGAATGGCGACATCATCTCAAGAGTATGATGCATTGTCTCTGTAACTACATCACTCGTCTTTGCGACAAGGTAACATAAAGGTATTGATGATATAACTTCACATGAGAATGATGCATCCCTAGTTAACTTGAATGCATCATGTGTTGAGTTACACGGTGATTTGAGCACAACACCTATTTTAGAGAATCTTGAAAGCATCATGAATCGTCATGTGATCAAACAATGAAATACCAACAATTTTGAGTGCACCCATTGAATTAACTGTTGATGCAAAGAATCAATGTTTAATCATTTTGATATGACCTCTAATCTTGGTGATGATTACGTAGAATGACTCATTGCATGTTTGCTTACCTAAGCATGTTGTAGCATGTAAATTTGATTCAAATAAGGTTTATTCACCAATGTTGGGATGGTTTAATGATGAACATTGTCAAACTTTTGAAATAAATAAGAGCTTCACTTATATGTCCAAACTGAGTTGCAATATTTTCATGCCTTCTAGTTCTTGTGCTAATTTGTTGGATTTAGATTTTATGGACTATGCAAGTTACTCATCTATTCATGTGTCATATATGCAAAAATCAAGGAAGTAAAATGGATGGCGTATACATATACAACATGTACACCTTGTCTCTTTTGTGCCACATTTCAGATTAAGCAACGCCGAGGGCGGCTTTGTTTTTCAAGAAGGGAGGATGATGAGGACATGACTACCTTGGATAAGACCAAAATATTGCATACATGCATATTTGTCGGGTGATTTCTAGTGCAAACTATTCAATAATATATTTATGTTATCCAGAACAAAAATACTTCACATACTTTTGTGTTTTGTCTAATTGCAGGTGTATGGGACATTTGTACAATCCACATGAAGATAAGGAAAAGGAGAAGTCTAGGTGCTGTTCAAAAGTCTTCTCACGTCACTTTTGGGCCAAGAAGATAGAGTCCAAGTCTCTCACGTTCGGATTCAGATTCGGACTGCACAGACATACCTGACTCAAAACGTCAACAACTTTTTCATACGGACTCCAATTGGGTGATTCTTTTTGTTGGAAAGTAGATTTCATGCTCTTTCCAGCACAGTTGGAATCACCTTAAAAACCGTCCGGAGCGTTGAGTTATGGACGAAAGAATCTGATGTTGCACCAGAATCCGGTCAAACTACAAGTCCAAGGTGTTCGTCACCTCCACTTGGGCCCATTGGCCTTGTACGACCTAGGGTTAGTTTTAGGCTGCCTTGGGATCCTCCACCTCCTTGGCCGCCACCCTTGCTCCTATATAAGTAGATCCATCTAGTAGTTTTTCCTTGGGATTTGTTTAGTTAAAGTTAGCCATTGCAACTTATTAGCCGTTTGTGTCCAACGACCAGACCAAGACCGCTTACGGATCCCCTTTATCCATACTTCATACATACTACAATATTCAGATTGCTTTTATCATATTCTTGCTTGTTCTTGATTGCTTGCAGGAATAGACCTTGGTCGGAGGTTGATTGTGCTCGGGGTGGTCAATAACCTCGGAGTTGGTTTAGCGATTGCTAAGGTGCAACGTCGTGCACGTTTGTAGTCGGATCGTCAAAGTCGTCTCCACCAAATCGATAGTTATCATCTCATCGAAAGATCGGGACACCGCCTCTATCAGGACCCACCCTCAAAGACCACGAAATTCCCTCCTTTCCCCCATATATACAGCCCTTAGGGCGTCGTTTAGACTTCGGTTTGTTTAGATTAACAGTTCGCCATAGCTGCAACTTGGTACTTTGTTTGTGTTCAATGACCAGACAAAGGCGTCCTGAAACCACCTTGATCAATAAAGCTTTCATCTTATATTCGCAATATCCAGTTGCAATCTCGGTTTCTTGCTTGTTCTTCATTTTCATGAAGCAGACCCTCGTGGTCGAGTTGATCGAGTGCTCGGCGTGGTCAATAACCTCTCGGAGTTGGTTTAGCGATTGCTAAGTAGCGGCGTCCTCCTGCGTCCGTAGTCGGATCGTCAAAATCGACTTCCACCAAAGCGATATCCGTCATCTCATGAAAGAGCAGGACACCTTTGCCTCTATGAGCACAATAAGCGGATCTGGAGCTTGTGCACGACCTACTAGGCAAAAATACAGCGATCTCTATCCCAAGTATTCTATATGTATGGTGTATCGATGCAATGATCCAAGATGATCTTATATGACAATCTTAATGTTGTATAATGCTATGCGTGTTGCTTATAAGCTCTTTGCTTATCTTTCCTCTTTGCTTAAAAGCTTGGTGGCTCTTTCTCTTTTGAGCTCTTTTCTTATGCAAACTTGACGAACTAAGATAGCAATTGTGTATGCGATAAAACTTTGTGACACACAAGTTGATTCGAGATATACCTCGATGGTATGTATGATATGGTGTATGCAACTAATGTGCAAAAGTCGCGTTGCGCAATACTCAATGGCTAGTCTCGATGGGTAAACGCAAAAGATGGTATATGATGGCTATCAATGCAATTGCAAGGTATGACAAGATGTCGTCGAAGTTACGTCCGTGGCAGATGAGTAGGCCAAATAGGCGTTTGTTGTTGATGTAACACGCGCCTAAATAGCGAAACACAAGAACACGGAGATCTCCTCAAATTGTCGAACTCAAAATCGAATGGTAGTCACGGAGGTTGTGTCTTGGGGTTTGGCAAGTGGAAATGGTGGTGGATGGGGTGGGGATGTATGTATGTGGATGGTGGTGGAGGTGGTTGGTGGATGAGAACTGCAGTTTGGCGAGAAGCGGATGATCCGGGCGAGGCCGGATGATCCGAACGTCCGGATGATCAAGGACTTGGTCGGATGATCGGAGCGATCGACCACGCCGAGGCGCTTTCGGGAAGAACTTCGAAAATGGGGTGGAGCGATTTGGGGATTTTGGATGGATTTCGAGGGGAGAAGGTGGGGAAACACAAGATCCACGAGTTACACCGAATCCATGGATCAAAATCAACAAAACATCATCAAAACTAACAAATCACAAAAAAATTTGGGTATTTTTGTGGGATTTTGGGATTTTAGGGCGAAAAACAACAAAATCAAGCTAGAAATCACGGGTAGGGCTCCAAAGCGTGATCAGCGTGGCTCATGATACCATATGATGTGAGGTGGAACCCTAATTAAATCGATCTTTCATGTTTGGAGGGATCCTACGGAGAAACGAAGAACATGCGAGAACCTGAGGGAAACGGGAAAAAGCGAGTCACTCAACCAACAAGAATCGATCACACAAGTGCTAGATCAACATACACACATGAGATCCACAAGATACATAGTCAACTAGGGTAAGGATACAAAGACCGTTCATCTCCGGAGGAGCCTTGAATCACGAGGATCTTCCCAACGAGGGTCTTGTATCCGATGAGGATCTTCTCCTGAGCGGAGGTCACGATCTCGAGGAGAAGTAACAGTGGATGAGCAAAGCTCTCACACAAATATGAGCTAATCAATGCTAAGTCTCAAAGTGAGGAGAGGGGTCCTATATAGAGTCTAGGGCGAAGGGTACATGGGCTCAGCCCAACTGCAGCGCTTACCTGGCGCTGGCGGATGATCCGGACGGAGTTCGGATGATCGGGCTGGTCGGATGATCAGGCGAGGACGGATGGCCGGAGGTCGGTGATGGTCAGGGCGGATGTCCGGTTGGTGGTCGGACGTCCGGCGGGGTCAGATGATCCGGGGCCAGACGGATGGTGGCCGGGGAGGAAAGCTTCATTGCCTTGATCGTTGTAGCGGATCGTCCGGACCGGTCTGGATAATCAAGACTCTGTCCGGATCGTCAGACCTCCGTCCAATCGTCCGCCCTCTCGTCTGTTGCTCTTCTCTCCGTCTTCATGCATGCCTTCCGCTTCGGTTCTCCTTGCTTCCTAGTATCTTCATAGTCGACTCCTTGGTGCTGAGTATGCATAGAGTTTCCGTTTGAGGTAGTAACCATGTCTCATGTGAATCGAAGGAGAGTTGTGAGGAGGTGATGTCACCTCGGTTTCAAGAGCCCTTGCATGTGCTCGAGTCATCGGTCCTTGTGGTGTTGTAGGTGTTGATGTAGAGTCCATGGGGATGATGGAAGGATGCTCCGCATCAAGTATCAAGTGGATGAGCAAAGGCTCTCACACAAACATGAGCTAATCCAATGCTACCCTATCTAGGGTGGTAGAGGCCTATTTATAGTCTTAGTGCAAAAGAGGCGTGGAGGGTACATAGGCTTGACCCGAAACTATGCCTGAGCATGCAGGACATCCGCGAGGACCGTCGTCCGTTAGCTCATAAGTCCAGTCGTCCGTATCGTCGGGCGTCAGCCCGATGCGTTCTGTGAAAGGCGCGAGCGTCGGAATCTTCATACTTCAGTTAATTTCTTCTCAGTGTCGATTGCAGACGTCCGGAGAGCGTCGATCGTCAAATGTACAGGAGTCGTCAGACGTCCGGGCAGGGCGATCGTCCGATCCTTTAGTAACATCGTTAGCTGGTTTCCTTGGGCTGGCGTGACCTTAGCCGAAATCAGGCTGGACCGGTCGTCCGGTGGCTGTAACCAGTGACTTCGTCTCTTGTTCCTTGTACTTGGCGTCCTAGCTAGCTCTTAGTTGGATGTGGTTGCCATTGATTTCCTCAAGTACGATCATGCATAGAACACGTTGGAGGTAGTAGCCATGTCTCACATGAATAAAGTGAAGGTTCGGAGGAAGCGAGTTCACCTTGTGTCCAATGGTGTCTAGTTGAGGTCTCGTCATAAGTCCTCTTGGGGTTTGGAGACTAGTGAATTGTACTGCGAGGATGAGCGTGGGATGCTCCGCATCAATGTGTCAACTTATCTTTCAATACCGTGAAGGCTTCTTCGTGTGGTACCCAAAAGGCACATCTTTCTTTGTAAGCTCATTGAGAGGTGCAGCAATGGTGCTGAAATCTCTCTAAAAGCGCTATAGAATCCAGCGAGGCCGAAAACTGCTCACTTGTGTGACCGTTTTGGGCTGCGGCCAACTCAATAGCTTCAATCTTGGCTTTATCAACTTCAATTCCACGTGGAGTAACAACATAGCCAAGAAAAGACACTAATTCGGTGCAAAAGGTGTACTTCCCAAGGTTACCAAACAAGCGTGCATCACGTAGTGCAATAAAAACAACCGCATAAATGTTCCAAATGTTCCTCAAAGATCTGCTATAAATCAATATGTCATCAAAGTAAACTACACAAATGTCCATGAAAGCACGTAAAACTTGGTTCATTAATCTCATGAAAGTACTAGGTGCATTAGTTAACCCAAAGGCATGACTAACCACTCATATAATCAAACTTAGTTTTAAATGCTGTTTTCCATTCATCTCCCAATTTCATACGAATTTGATGGTATCCACTCATAAATCAACTTTGGAGAATGTAGAGCCACTCAATTCATTAAGCATATCATCGGCCTAGGAATAGGATGGCGATATGAATAGTAGTATTATTAATGCCTCTACAATCAACACACTCGTGATGTACCATCCTTTTCGGCACTAGAATAATAGGAATAGCACAAGGACTAAGGATTGGCATTATATGCGATGCGGAGCATCCTTCCATCATCCCATGGACTCTACATCAACCTACAACACCACAAGGACCGATGACTGAAACGCATTAAAGAGCTCTTGAAACGAGGTGACATCACTCTCTCACAACTCTCCTTGATTCATGAGACATGGTTACCTCAAAGAAACTCTATGCATACTCGGCACCAAGGAGTGACCATGAAGAGGCTGGGAAGCAAGGAAATCGGAAGCGGAAGACACTCTGTGAGCGGAGAGGAGAAACAGGACCAGGAGGCAGACGATCCGGACGGAGGCGAGACGATCAGACGAGCCGGATGATCCGGACCCGGTCGGGCAGTCCGACAACTCCATGAAGAGCTCCTCCCCGGCCGGACGATCGGACCTGTCCGGATCATCCGGACTCCACGGATCGGGACGTCTGCGACATCCGACTGCCTTATTGAAACACCCAGATCATCAGGGCCCCACGGATCATCCGGACCAGCCGGATCATCCGGACCCCGTCCGGATCATCCAAACAGCGCTGCGTCGCTTTGTTGGTGAGCCCATGTACCTTCGCCCCAAACTCTATAGGACCCATATCCTCCCTTTGAGACTTAGCATTGGATTAGCTCATATTTGTGTGTGAGCCTTTGCTCATCCACGGTACTTCTCCCGGAGATCAGGACCTCCGTCAGGAGAAGATCCATCAGTTCAAGACCCTATAAGGAAGATCCCTCGTGGATTCAAGACCTCCTCCGGAGAAAACGGCTACCTTGTATCTTTCCTTTGTTGATTTTGGACCATGTATCACTCGTTAGCCGATGATCTAGACCTTGTGTGATCGATCTCTTGTCGGTTGAGTGTCTCTCTCGTTCTTCCCGTGATTTCCTCTTGTTCTTCCTTGCGTTCTTCGTGTTTTTCCCAAGTGATTCCTCAAGCGTGAAAGATCGATGAATTAGGGTTCGCCTACATCAAGAACCTTTGTCGAGCAACTCTGTACTTGACGCATTATCTCCTTCGTCTCCTCTCTATTGGTATGGTATGGTGCATGGTTGGGTAATGATGCAGGAATTAAATCAATCGATGCTCAATCCCACGAATGGGAGGTAATCCGGTGCTTGCGTCTTGGAAACATGTCTGAACACCTACAAAATGTTAGTGACAGCGGGGAGGCAAGAGGAAGCCGTCCTCGAATGAAAATAATGCCTCTTTGACCCACAAAAGCATAGCAAACAGATTTACTAAAATCTAGCTCATCAATATCAAATTTAGTGGCAAGTAAACATGCACTTTTCAATTTAATTCGAAGCAACACTAGATGGTTTACTATTAGGCCTCATTTGTTGCTCAAATTCTTTTGCACAATCTGATTTTCACTCTTATTTTTATCCTATTTTGCTTTATTAGCTCTATTAATATCATCTTTCAAAATGGACTCGGGTCATAGGAAGCAAAGTAATATTTTATCCTTATGTACAAGAGTATCTTGATAGTTTCTACCATGGTGTATGAAATTTTTATCAAATTGCCATGGTGGACCAAGTAATAGGAACATGCTTGCATAGGTACCACATCACAATCAACATGATCACCATATGTAGAGATACTAAAATGCACACGAGCGATGCGTGTTACCTTAACCTTACGCTTTGTTGAACCATTGTGTAGTAAGGATGTGGATGTGGTCTTGTGGTGAGAGAGCTTCTCACCATCTCCATGCTAGCCAAGTTGTTGCAGCTCCCTCCATCTATGATGGCACGAAGTTCCTTCACAACTCCTTTGTATGGAACAAATTATGCCTCGATTTCTTGAGCTTGTGTAACTTTGCACTCAAAACACGTTAAGCTGACTAAACATTCATACTGTCGGCATCTTGAGCCATGTATTGCGTCTCATGATCAGAATCATCTCCACCGTGTTCTTCACTTGTAATGGGCTAAGTCTCTCATCATAGTCACTAGCGAGCTCATACCCACCATCCTCGGTAGCAATCATCACATGCTAAGATTTGCATTCTCGCACATGTCCTCTTCCCTTACAATGACGACAAATAATATCACTTGTGTGCCTGTTGATGCCATGGACGAAGAAGAGCTTTCTATGAGCGGCAGTGTCTTGGCGAGATAGTGGTGGTTGTGCCTGCTTTCTTATATCACATTTGGAGGTAGCAGGTGATGGAGGAGTCTTGTGCGGTGAAAGTAGAGGATACCGCAGCGGTGTCCATGATGAAAGTCAACTGCGAGAAAAGTTAGTTCACGACAATGCTTGTCGATCACGCACTTCACGTTGACTTTACAAGCAAGATGGAATAAGAGTGATATTAGTATACTCCTTATACTCTAGAATGGTGCGAATCTCTCTATTTAATCCACCCATAAAACGTGCAAGCATAGCTTCATTCTCTCAACAATACCATCTAATCATGCCAGTTTGTAATTCTGATAATATTCTTACAAAAATTTTCCTTGTCTTAAACGCTGCAATTTTGAAGCAATTCACGTTGATAATATGGTGGAACCCAATGATGCATATAGCAGTTTCAAGGCAGCCAAGTAGTTGGAATAGGATATAATCTACAATGTTGGACCCCATACACATACAAAACTAGTGAAAGCACAAGCAATGACGAAACCGTCTCTCTCGGGATATTGTAAACATGTAAAGCGGTGTTGGAGTTTCTAACTCCCAAGTAAGATATATATCGAGGAACATATCTACCCTCAAATGGTGGAATATTCAATTTCAGTTTTGGAATATGGTCATTATCTCGTACTGAGGTGGTGGTGCTTGACCCTAAGTTGCGAACATATACGGGGTTGACTTCTTTGGTGGTGGTCTTTGGTGGTGCATGTAATTCTGATTTTGATCAACCTCATCCTCGTAATAGTCCTCCACCTCGAGTAACAAGGAGCTACAGAGCACCAAGCAATGATACTTGGCTGACCAAAATTTGTCACCGGTTGAAACAAAGCTTGATAAAGTTTGATGAATTGCTGTGCGTTTTCCACAACCACCGGCTGCACCTATCGCTCTACAGCGACAACCTTCGTCCCCTTCCGAATCAGTATGGGCCAGGCTCGTGTTCCTATTGAGCGGACAAAATTCTGGTGCCACTGCACTACTGCTGTTGGTGCTTCTTTGGCTCACCTTCTTGCTGCTGCGTCTAGGGAGGATGATGAGTATGGGGGATTGAGGATGAGGTTGATCAACATCAGCTTCGTGCAACCACCAGCACCCACAACCAGGTTAGTCCACATGCAAATAATGGCAATGTTAGGGCTCCCCTCAGTGCGAGATCATGACCATCTCCTAAAGCTGAAATTGAATATTCCACCATTTGAGGGTAGATATGTTTCACGATATATATCTTACTTGGGAGTTAAGCTGAACAACGATTTACATGTTTACAATATCATGAGGAGAGGCGTGTTCTGCTCTTTGTTTGTGCTTTCACTAGCTTTGCATGTGTTTGGTGGTACGAACATTGTAGATTATATCTGTTCAGCTACTTGGGCTGCTTTGAAAACTGCTATGCGTACTCGTTGGGTTCCACCATATTATCAACGTGAATTACTTCAAAAATTGCAGTTAAAGACAAGGAAAAAATTCATGAGAAGAATATTATCAGGAATTACAAATGGCTTGATTAGATGTGGTATTGTTGAGGAGAATGAAGCTATGCTTGCGTTTTAGGTGGATTAAATAGAGATTGAGACCATTCTAGATTATAAGGATTATAATAATATCACTCGTTTATTCCATCTTGCTTGTAAAATTGAGCGTGAAGCAGGATCGGCAGGCATTGGCGGCACTAACTTTTAGGTCGACCTTCATCATGGACACCACGTGCATCATCTACTTCCTTTGCACCATCACCTCCTTGGTGCCACCTCAAGCGTGATACAAGCGAGCCTGACCACCACTATCGCCAAGAGCACACTGCTGGGCCTGCGAGTTCTTCTTCTTCCATGGCGTCAGCAGGGCACACAAGTGATATTATTTGCGTCATTGTAGGGAAGAGGACATTTTGCGAGAGAATGCAAATCTCGGTGTCGATGATTGCTCTGAGGATGGTGGGTATGAGTCCGCTAGTGACTATGATGAGGAGACTTTGGCTCTTATTACACATGAGGAACACGGTGGAGATGATTACGATCATGAGACACAATACATGGCTGCGAAGATCTTGGCGGTATGAATGTTTAGTTGCTCAACGTGTTTTGAGTGTGCGAGTTACACAAGCGAGCAAAATCAGGCATAATTTGTTCCATACAAAGGGAGTTGAAGGAGCGTTCTGGCGTCATCATAGATGGAGGGAGCTGCAACAACTTGGCTAGCATGGAGATGGTGGAGAAGCTATCTCTCACCACAAGACCACATCCACATCCTTACACCCAATGGTTCAACAACAGCGGCAAGGTTAAGGTAACATGTTTGTCGTGTGCATTTTAGTATCTCATATATGCTGATTATGTTGATTGTGATGTGGTACCTATGCAAGCATGTTCCTTATTACTTGGTAGACCATGGCAATTTGATAAAATTCTGTACACCATGGTAGAAACAATCGAGTATACTCTTGTTCATAAGGATAAAAATATTACTTTGCTTCCTATGACTCGATTCCATTTTGAAAGATGATATTAATAGAGCTAATAAAGCAAAAGCAGGAGAAAATAAGAGTGAAAATCAGATTGTGGCAAAAGAATTTGAGCAACACATGAAGCCTAATAATAAACCATCCTTGTTGTACGAAATTAAATTAAAAGTGCATGTTTACTTGCCAAAATCTGATATTGATGAGCTAGGTTTTAGCAAATCTGTTTGCTATGCTTTTGTGTGCAAAGAGGCATTATTTTCATTAGGGCGTGCCTTCCTCTTTGCCCCCTCTTATCACTAACATTTTGCGGAGTTATTGGCGTCTTTCCACAAGGCGTGCCATAGGATTACCACCTATTCGAGTTGAGCATCAAATTGACTTAATTCGGTGCATCATTACCAACCGTCGCCATACCGTACCAATCCGGAGGAGATGAAGGAGATTATCGTCAAGTGCAGGGCTGCTCGACAAAGGTTATATCTGTGAATCCCTTAGTCCTTGTGCTGTTCCTATTATTCTAGTGCCAAAAAGGATGGTACATCACGTATGTGTGTTGATTGTAGAGGCATTAATAATATTACTATTAGATTATCGTCACCCTATTCCTAGCTAGATGATATGCTTGATGAATTGAGTGGCTCTACAATATTCTCAAAGTTGATTTGCGTAGTGGATACCATCAAATTCGTATGAAATTGGGAGATGAATGGAAAACAACATTTAAAACTAAGTTTGGTTTATATGAATGGTTAGTCATGCCTTTTGGGTTAACTAATGCACCTAGTACTTTCATGAGACTAATGAGCGAAGTTTCGTGTTTTCATTGGACGATTTGTGGTAGTCTATTTTGATGATATCTTGATTTATAGCAAATCTTTGGAAGAACATTTGGAACATTCGTGCTGTTTTTAATGCTCTCGTGATGCCGACGTTTGTTTGGTAATCTTGGGAAGTGCACCTTTTGCCCGACAGTATCTTTTCTTGGCTATGTTGTTACTCCACGAGGAATTGAAGTTGATAAAGCCAAGATTGAAGCTATTGAGTTGGCGCAGCCAAAGCAGTTACACAAGTGAGGAGTTTTCTTGGACACGCTGGTTTCTATAGGCGTTTTGTGAGAGATTTTAGCACAATTGCTGCACCTCTTAATGAGCTTACAAAGAAAGATGTGCCTTTTGTTTGGGGTACCGCATACGGGAAGAAGCCTTCACGATATTGAAAGATAAGTTGACACATGCTCCTTTACTCCAACTTCCTGAATTTAATAAGACTTTTGAGCTTGAATGTGATGCTAGTGGAATTGGATTAGGAGGTGTGTTATTACAAGATAGCAAACTTTTGCATACTACGAAAAATTGAGTGGGCCTAGTCGAACTATTCTACTTATGATAAAGAATATATGCTCTTGTTAGGACTTTAGAGACATGGCAACATTATTTATGGCCCAAAGAATTTGTTATACATTCGATCATGAATCTTTGAAACATATTAAAAGTCAAGCTAAAACTGATAATAGACACTAAATGGGTTGAATTCATTGAGACTTTCCTTATGTCATTAAACACAAGAAGGGTAAAGAAAATGTTATTCTTGATGCATTGTCTAAATCGTTATACTATGCTTTCACAACTTGACTTTAAAATATTTGGTTTGAAGACCATCAAAGATCAATATGTGCATGATGCTGAATTTAGCGATGTATTGCAGAATTGTAAAGAAGGTAGAACATGGAACAAGTTAAATGTTAATGATGGATTTGTGTTTCGTTCTAACAAGCTATGCATTTCAGCTAGCTCCGTTAGTCTTTTGTTGTTCTTGAGGCGCATGGAGGAGGACTAATGGGACACTTTGGTGAAGAAGGCGGATATACTTGCTTTGGCCAAAGATGAGGCGGGATGTTGGCGTTTTGTTGCTCGCTGCACTACATGTCAAAAAGCTAAGTCACGACTCAATCCTCATGGTTTATATATGCCTTTGCACTGTACCTAGTGTTCCTTGGGAGGATATATCTATGGACTTTGTTTTAGGTTTACCTCGAACAAAGAAGGGAGGATAGCATATTTGTTGTCGTGGATAGATTCTCGAAAATGGCACACTTTATACCATGTCATAAGCGAATCTTGTGTGTTGTTGCTGATTTGTTCTTTATTGAATTTATTAAGCTTGCATGGTGTGCCAAATACTATTGTTTCAGATCGTGATACTAAATTTCTTAGCCACTTTTGGAGATGTTTATGGGCTAAGTTGGGGACTAAGCTGCTTTTAGTACTACTTGTCACCCCAAACTGATGGACAATGGAGTAGTCAATAGAACATTGTCTACTATGCTTAGGGCTGTTTTGAAGAATAATAAGAAAATGTGGGAAGAATGCTTGCCTCATATTGAATTTGCTTATAATCGTTCATTGCATTCTACTACTAAGATGTGCCCTTTTGAAGTGTATGGTTTCCTACCTGTGCCCTGATTTATTGCCTCTTCCATCTTGGAGAAGGTTAATTTTGATGCTAAAAGCGTTACGAATTGATTTTAAAATGCATGAGTTAACTAAGGAAAACATTGGCGTATGAATGCTAAATATAAACTTGCTGGACATATGGGTAGAAAACATGTTGTGTTTGCAGCTGGAGATCTTGTTTGGTTACATTTGCGTAAATAGATTTCCTAATTTGCATAAATCAAAGCTAATGCCACGTCTTGATGGTCCTTTTAAGGTGTTAGAGAAAATAAATGATAATGCATATAAACTTGAGCTACCTGCAGATTTTGGGGTTAGTCCCACTTTTAACATTGCAGATTTGAAGCCTTATTTGGGTGAGAAGATGAGCTTCCGTCGAGGGCGACTTCATTTCAAGAAGGGAGGATGATGAGGACATCAATACCATTGTTACACCACAGCCCCTCTTGTTATATCTGGGACCAATTACTAGAGCTCATGCCCAATTAAATTACCGGTACTTCGTTTCTTGGTAATGATTCTAATGTTCATGAGAATATGATGCGCCTAAATTGGATACATTTGTTTTGCTTACAAATGAAGGGCCTAGCTTGGAGAAGGATGAACATTGGAGCAAGAACACGCATGGAGTTGATGGCATGCAAGGGATCAAGCGGAGTTACAAGTGATGATTTCAGGACTTTGAAGCCACCATAAGGAGTGCATGAAGCCTTGGACGAAATATACAAGATGCCACTTCATAATATTAGGTATAGGCTATTCTAGGTCTTGACACCTTATTATTGGGCCAGGCCCATGTAATTTCGAAATACTTAAGTATAGGCTACTTTTAGAGTCCGTATGTGTGGGGAAACAAGAGTTAGGGTTGGTTTCGGACCTGTGAGGACATGAGTACCTTGAATAAGACCAAAATATTGCATACATGCATATTTGTCGGGTGATTTTAGTGCAAACTATTCAATAATATATTTATGTTATCGAAACAAAAATACTTCACATACTTTTGTGTTTTGTCTAATTGCAGGTGTATGGGACATTTGTACAATCCACACATGAAGATAAAAAGGAGAAGTTTAGGTGCTGTGCAAAAGTCTTCTCACGTCACTTTTGGGAGAAGATAGAGTCCAAGTCTCTCACGTTCTGGATTCAGATTCGGACTGCACAGACATACCTGACTCAAAACGTCAACAACTTTTTCATACGGACTCCGAATTGGGTGATTCTTTTTGTTGGAAAGTAGATTTCATGATCTTTCCAGCACTGTTGGAATCACCTTAAAAGCCGTCGGGCGTTGAGTTATGGACGAAACAATCTGGCTGCACCAGAATCCGAGTCAAACTACAAGTCCAAAGGTGTTCGTCACCTCCACTTGGGCCCATTGGCCTTGTATGACCAAGGTTAGTTTAGGCTGCCTTGGGACGTCCTCCCACCTCCTTGGCCGCCACCCTTGCTCCTATATAAGTAGATCCATCTAGTAGTTTTTCCCTTGGGATTTGTTTAGTTAAAGTTAGCCATTGCAACCGTGTATTTCGTTTGTGTCCAACGACCAGACCAAGACCGCTTCGGATCCCCACCTTTATCCATACTTCATACATACTGCAATATTCAGATTGCTTTTATCATATTCTTGCTTGTTCTTGATTGCTTGCAGGAATAGACCTTCGTGGTTAGGTTGATTGTGCTCGCGTCAATAACCTCTACGAGTTGGTTTAGCGATTGCTAAACAGCGTGATGCGTTTGTAGTCGGATCGTCAAAGTCGTCTCCACCAAATCGATAGTTATCATCTCATCGAAGATCGGGACACCGCCTCTATCAAGTGGTATCAGATTTCGGGTTGCTGGTGAGATTTTCAGTTTTCATAGTTTAGATCGCATATGTCATTCATACCTACAGTCCATGAAAAACCACAAAAAAAGATTTGTTCATCCTTTATCCAAGCCATTCGAGCCTTTGCAATTTTCTATTCATTGCTTGCATAGTTGAATTATCGGTTGCATCGTAGGTAATGGTTGCTGGTCTTAGTGTCTAGTTCCTTTAGAGTTTGAGTTCATTCACATTAGTCACTTGTACATCATTATCCCTTCCACTGTCCACCATCCCATCTATTAATTTCCACCACGTTACTCTGGCGCTGTTCGTTGTCATAATCATAGTTGAGGTCATTCACATCTTCGCTTTGATCAATCTGCATCTTATCTAGTTTGTCTTGGAAGAGGGAAAAAAAGACGAGAAAAAGAAAAAAGGAAGAAAAAAAAAGAAAAGAGAGAAAGAAAAAAGCGTGAGGAAAAAAGAAAAAAAAATCGGATCTATCTAGAATCAATCGTACCTGAATTCGGATTAGAATCTGTTTTGCGCCTGTTCAGTAAAACAGGTGTATCTTCCTCATGCGAAATCCGTTTGGCTCCATGAGTACTCAAATTGAAGCTAGCGACAGGCATATCTAAATAGTTGCAGAAGCTAGTTCAGTATTTGACACCTCAAAATCGGCTTCTAAATAGGTCTTTTTGCCCTCCGAAGTTCGTGAACACAGCTTGTTCCAATATTTCAGGCCAGTTTTAGAATTCTTTGACTCCTTATATGAACTCGGAATTGAGTGATTCTTCTTGCATTGGAAAGCTTGAGTTAGTAGCATTCTTTGAAAGAATTTATCATAAAATTGGCTCAAACTTTTCAAGAGGAAAGTTGGAGAGAGAGTTGTTGTATGTCCTGCTTGGTAGTTGTTTTTCATCATTATCTTCACTACCGTTGTGATCTTCACTTATATCTTCTGTCAGAGCTACTTAGTATCCTTCATTGATGCTAGTTGTGCTACGCCATGACCTCATTAGTGTTCTAGGCTCGTCTCTAGTTCGGTCTAGCCTAGGACCAGCCGCATTACCGTCGTTGGCGTTTATTCAACATTGCATCTCTGAATTGATTATTGCTAATCTTTTGCTACCATATATAGCCAGCTCCACATATTTCTACACCGTGTATCACATTTCCCACAATCGCTTTACACAATCTTGAGTTATTTGACATCGCTGGTTGCTGTCACCACCTGCCGCATGGTAAGAACTTGTAAGATATTGATATTTGCTTTATTGTGAGCACTTTACCCACATCCTAGTAGTTCATAGGAACATTATTCGGAATTTTGTTTCTTGTTTCTACTAATCATGACAGTCCGGAGATAGAAGTTCTTGGACGTGGACACATCTTCACCATCACGAGAGTTGGGACAACACACACAACCACATGGTCAGTTATCTCTTTACCGTCATTTGAGGGTAGATTTAATCCTGCTATTTATCTAGCTTGGGAGTTTGAAGTAGAACAAGTTTTTAGTAACCATGACTTTTACGAACTTGATGATACGAGCTGCCACTAGAGCATTCTTGGTTTTGCTTAGTTTGGTGGAGTGTGCATTGTAAGAAAATATTGATAACCAACCCACAACTTGGAAAGATTTGAAATATGTAATGAGACAACATTTTCCCTCCTTACTATCATGGTGCTTATGAAATTTGAACAATTTAAACAAGGCAACAACCATTCATGCTTACTACAAAGAGTTCAAATCTTATATACATCATTGTGACATAGAAGAATCTAAGGATGATACAATGAATAGATTTTTTGGCGGTTTGAACCATGATATTGAGGCAAGATTTGATATATTCCTCGTTGCATTCTTGGTATGTATGTTCGTGCTTGTACCTTTGAGAGCGATTCTGGAGGATGCATTGGGTGACTACAACAACTACAATTCAGTTCATGCTCACCACCCGGTTGGTTCCTCCACCGTTGCACCTACTAGAGCAGCCCCACCTCGAATGGCGACATCATCTCAAGAGTATGATGCATTGTCTCTGTAACTACATCACTCGTCTTTGCGACAAGGTAACATAAAGGTATTGATGATATAACTTCACATGAGAATGATGCATCCCTAGTTAACTTGAATGCATCATGTGTTGAGTTACACGGTGATTTGAGCACAACACCTATTTTAGAGAATCTTGAAAGCATCATGAATCGTCATGTGATCAAACAATGAAATACCAACAATTTTGAGTGCACCCATTGAATTAACTGTTGATGCAAAGAATCAATGTTTAATCATTTTGATATGACCTCTAATCTTGGTGATGATTACGTAGAATGACTCATTGCATGTTTGCTTACCTAAGCATGTTGTAGCATGTAAATTTGATTCAAATAAGGTTTATTCACCAATGTTGGGATGGTTTAATGATGAACATTGTCAAACTTTTGAAATAAATAAGAGCTTCACTTATATGTCCAAACTGAGTTGCAATATTTTCATGCCTTCTAGTTCTTGTGCTAATTTGTTGGATTTAGATTTTATGGACTATGCAAGTTACTCATCTATTCATGTGTCATATATGCAAAAATCAAGGAAGTAAAATGGATGGCGTATACATATACAACATGTACACCTTGTCTCTTTTGTGCCACATTTCAGATTAAGCAACGCCGAGGGCGGCTTTGTTTTTCAAGAAGGGAGGATGATGAGGACATGACTACCTTGGATAAGACCAAAATATTGCATACATGCATATTTGTCGGGTGATTTCTAGTGCAAACTATTCAATAATATATTTATGTTATCCAGAACAAAAATACTTCACATACTTTTGTGTTTTGTCTAATTGCAGGTGTATGGGACATTTGTACAATCCACATGAAGATAAGGAAAAGGAGAAGTCTAGGTGCTGTTCAAAAGTCTTCTCACGTCACTTTTGGGCCAAGAAGATAGAGTCCAAGTCTCTCACGTTCGGATTCAGATTCGGACTGCACAGACATACCTGACTCAAAACGTCAACAACTTTTTCATACGGACTCCAATTGGGTGATTCTTTTTGTTGGAAAGTAGATTTCATGCTCTTTCCAGCACAGTTGGAATCACCTTAAAAACCGTCCGGAGCGTTGAGTTATGGACGAAAGAATCTGATGTTGCACCAGAATCCGGTCAAACTACAAGTCCAAGGTGTTCGTCACCTCCACTTGGGCCCATTGGCCTTGTACGACCTAGGGTTAGTTTTAGGCTGCCTTGGGATCCTCCACCTCCTTGGCCGCCACCCTTGCTCCTATATAAGTAGATCCATCTAGTAGTTTTTCCTTGGGATTTGTTTAGTTAAAGTTAGCCATTGCAACTTATTAGCCGTTTGTGTCCAACGACCAGACCAAGACCGCTTACGGATCCCCTTTATCCATACTTCATACATACTACAATATTCAGATTGCTTTTATCATATTCTTGCTTGTTCTTGATTGCTTGCAGGAATAGACCTTGGTCGGAGGTTGATTGTGCTCGGGGTGGTCAATAACCTCGGAGTTGGTTTAGCGATTGCTAAGGTGCAACGTCGTGCACGTTTGTAGTCGGATCGTCAAAGTCGTCTCCACCAAATCGATAGTTATCATCTCATCGAAAGATCGGGACACCGCCTCTATCAGGACCCACCCTCAAAGACCACGAAATTCCCTCCTTTCCCCCATATATACAGCCCTTAGGGCGTCGTTTAGACTTCGGTTTGTTTAGATTAACAGTTCGCCATAGCTGCAACTTGGTACTTTGTTTGTGTTCAATGACCAGACAAAGGCGTCCTGAAACCACCTTGATCAATAAAGCTTTCATCTTATATTCGCAATATCCAGTTGCAATCTCGGTTTCTTGCTTGTTCTTCATTTTCATGAAGCAGACCCTCGTGGTCGAGTTGATCGAGTGCTCGGCGTGGTCAATAACCTCTCGGAGTTGGTTTAGCGATTGCTAAGTAGCGGCGTCCTCCTGCGTCCGTAGTCGGATCGTCAAAATCGACTTCCACCAAAGCGATATCCGTCATCTCATGAAAGAGCAGGACACCTTTGCCTCTATGAGCACAATAAGCGGATCTGGAGCTTGTGCACGACCTACTAGGCAAAAATACAGCGATCTCTATCCCAAGTATTCTATATGTATGGTGTATCGATGCAATGATCCAAGATGATCTTATATGACAATCTTAATGTTGTATAATGCTATGCGTGTTGCTTATAAGCTCTTTGCTTATCTTTCCTCTTTGCTTAAAAGCTTGGTGGCTCTTTCTCTTTTGAGCTCTTTTCTTATGCAAACTTGACGAACTAAGATAGCAATTGTGTATGCGATAAAACTTTGTGACACACAAGTTGATTCGAGATATACCTCGATGGTATGTATGATATGGTGTATGCAACTAATGTGCAAAAGTCGCGTTGCGCAATACTCAATGGCTAGTCTCGATGGGTAAACGCAAAAGATGGTATATGATGGCTATCAATGCAATTGCAAGGTATGACAAGATGTCGTCGAAGTTACGTCCGTGGCAGATGAGTAGGCCAAATAGGCGTTTGTTGTTGATGTAACACGCGCCTAAATAGCGAAACACAAGAACACGGAGATCTCCTCAAATTGTCGAACTCAAAATCGAATGGTAGTCACGGAGGTTGTGTCTTGGGGTTTGGCAAGTGGAAATGGTGGTGGATGGGGTGGGGATGTATGTATGTGGATGGTGGTGGAGGTGGTTGGTGGATGAGAACTGCAGTTTGGCGAGAAGCGGATGATCCGGGCGAGGCCGGATGATCCGAACGTCCGGATGATCAAGGACTTGGTCGGATGATCGGAGCGATCGACCACGCCGAGGCGCTTTCGGGAAGAACTTCGAAAATGGGGTGGAGCGATTTGGGGATTTTGGATGGATTTCGAGGGGAGAAGGTGGGGAAACACAAGATCCACGAGTTACACCGAATCCATGGATCAAAATCAACAAAACATCATCAAAACTAACAAATCACAAAAAAATTTGGGTATTTTTGTGGGATTTTGGGATTTTAGGGCGAAAAACAACAAAATCAAGCTAGAAATCACGGGTAGGGCTCCAAAGCGTGATCAGCGTGGCTCATGATACCATATGATGTGAGGTGGAACCCTAATTAAATCGATCTTTCATGTTTGGAGGGATCCTACGGAGAAACGAAGAACATGCGAGAACCTGAGGGAAACGGGAAAAAGCGAGTCACTCAACCAACAAGAATCGATCACACAAGTGCTAGATCAACATACACACATGAGATCCACAAGATACATAGTCAACTAGGGTAAGGATACAAAGACCGTTCATCTCCGGAGGAGCCTTGAATCACGAGGATCTTCCCAACGAGGGTCTTGTATCCGATGAGGATCTTCTCCTGAGCGGAGGTCACGATCTCGAGGAGAAGTAACAGTGGATGAGCAAAGCTCTCACACAAATATGAGCTAATCAATGCTAAGTCTCAAAGTGAGGAGAGGGGTCCTATATAGAGTCTAGGGCGAAGGGTACATGGGCTCAGCCCAACTGCAGCGCTTACCTGGCGCTGGCGGATGATCCGGACGGAGTTCGGATGATCGGGCTGGTCGGATGATCAGGCGAGGACGGATGGCCGGAGGTCGGTGATGGTCAGGGCGGATGTCCGGTTGGTGGTCGGACGTCCGGCGGGGTCAGATGATCCGGGGCCAGACGGATGGTGGCCGGGGAGGAAAGCTTCATTGCCTTGATCGTTGTAGCGGATCGTCCGGACCGGTCTGGATAATCAAGACTCTGTCCGGATCGTCAGACCTCCGTCCAATCGTCCGCCCTCTCGTCTGTTGCTCTTCTCTCCGTCTTCATGCATGCCTTCCGCTTCGGTTCTCCTTGCTTCCTAGTATCTTCATAGTCGACTCCTTGGTGCTGAGTATGCATAGAGTTTCCGTTTGAGGTAGTAACCATGTCTCATGTGAATCGAAGGAGAGTTGTGAGGAGGTGATGTCACCTCGGTTTCAAGAGCCCTTGCATGTGCTCGAGTCATCGGTCCTTGTGGTGTTGTAGGTGTTGATGTAGAGTCCATGGGGATGATGGAAGGATGCTCCGCATCAAGTATCAAGTGGATGAGCAAAGGCTCTCACACAAACATGAGCTAATCCAATGCTACCCTATCTAGGGTGGTAGAGGCCTATTTATAGTCTTAGTGCAAAAGAGGCGTGGAGGGTACATAGGCTTGACCCGAAACTATGCCTGAGCATGCAGGACATCCGCGAGGACCGTCGTCCGTTAGCTCATAAGTCCAGTCGTCCGTATCGTCGGGCGTCAGCCCGATGCGTTCTGTGAAAGGCGCGAGCGTCGGAATCTTCATACTTCAGTTAATTTCTTCTCAGTGTCGATTGCAGACGTCCGGAGAGCGTCGATCGTCAAATGTACAGGAGTCGTCAGACGTCCGGGCAGGGCGATCGTCCGATCCTTTAGTAACATCGTTAGCTGGTTTCCTTGGGCTGGCGTGACCTTAGCCGAAATCAGGCTGGACCGGTCGTCCGGTGGCTGTAACCAGTGACTTCGTCTCTTGTTCCTTGTACTTGGCGTCCTAGCTAGCTCTTAGTTGGATGTGGTTGCCATTGATTTCCTCAAGTACGATCATGCATAGAACACGTTGGAGGTAGTAGCCATGTCTCACATGAATAAAGTGAAGGTTCGGAGGAAGCGAGTTCACCTTGTGTCCAATGGTGTCTAGTTGAGGTCTCGTCATAAGTCCTCTTGGGGTTTGGAGACTAGTGAATTGTACTGCGAGGATGAGCGTGGGATGCTCCGCATCAATGTGTCAACTTATCTTTCAATACCGTGAAGGCTTCTTCGTGTGGTACCCAAAAGGCACATCTTTCTTTGTAAGCTCATTGAGAGGTGCAGCAATGGTGCTGAAATCTCTCTAAAAGCGCTATAGAATCCAGCGAGGCCGAAAACTGCTCACTTGTGTGACCGTTTTGGGCTGCGGCCAACTCAATAGCTTCAATCTTGGCTTTATCAACTTCAATTCCACGTGGAGTAACAACATAGCCAAGAAAAGACACTAATTCGGTGCAAAAGGTGTACTTCCCAAGGTTACCAAACAAGCGTGCATCACGTAGTGCAATAAAAACAACCGCATAAATGTTCCAAATGTTCCTCAAAGATCTGCTATAAATCAATATGTCATCAAAGTAAACTACACAAATGTCCATGAAAGCACGTAAAACTTGGTTCATTAATCTCATGAAAGTACTAGGTGCATTAGTTAACCCAAAGGCATGACTAACCACTCATATAATCAAACTTAGTTTTAAATGCTGTTTTCCATTCATCTCCCAATTTCATACGAATTTGATGGTATCCACTCATAAATCAACTTTGGAGAATGTAGAGCCACTCAATTCATTAAGCATATCATCGGCCTAGGAATAGGATGGCGATATGAATAGTAGTATTATTAATGCCTCTACAATCAACACACTCGTGATGTACCATCCTTTTCGGCACTAGAATAATAGGAATAGCACAAGGACTAAGGATTGGCATTATATGCGATGCGGAGCATCCTTCCATCATCCCATGGACTCTACATCAACCTACAACACCACAAGGACCGATGACTGAAACGCATTAAAGAGCTCTTGAAACGAGGTGACATCACTCTCTCACAACTCTCCTTGATTCATGAGACATGGTTACCTCAAAGAAACTCTATGCATACTCGGCACCAAGGAGTGACCATGAAGAGGCTGGGAAGCAAGGAAATCGGAAGCGGAAGACACTCTGTGAGCGGAGAGGAGAAACAGGACCAGGAGGCAGACGATCCGGACGGAGGCGAGACGATCAGACGAGCCGGATGATCCGGACCCGGTCGGGCAGTCCGACAACTCCATGAAGAGCTCCTCCCCGGCCGGACGATCGGACCTGTCCGGATCATCCGGACTCCACGGATCGGGACGTCTGCGACATCCGACTGCCTTATTGAAACACCCAGATCATCAGGGCCCCACGGATCATCCGGACCAGCCGGATCATCCGGACCCCGTCCGGATCATCCAAACAGCGCTGCGTCGCTTTGTTGGTGAGCCCATGTACCTTCGCCCCAAACTCTATAGGACCCATATCCTCCCTTTGAGACTTAGCATTGGATTAGCTCATATTTGTGTGTGAGCCTTTGCTCATCCACGGTACTTCTCCCGGAGATCAGGACCTCCGTCAGGAGAAGATCCATCAGTTCAAGACCCTATAAGGAAGATCCCTCGTGGATTCAAGACCTCCTCCGGAGAAAACGGCTACCTTGTATCTTTCCTTTGTTGATTTTGGACCATGTATCACTCGTTAGCCGATGATCTAGACCTTGTGTGATCGATCTCTTGTCGGTTGAGTGTCTCTCTCGTTCTTCCCGTGATTTCCTCTTGTTCTTCCTTGCGTTCTTCGTGTTTTTCCCAAGTGATTCCTCAAGCGTGAAAGATCGATGAATTAGGGTTCGCCTACATCAAGAACCTTTGTCGAGCAACTCTGTACTTGACGCATTATCTCCTTCGTCTCCTCTCTATTGGTATGGTATGGTGCATGGTTGGGTAATGATGCAGGAATTAAATCAATCGATGCTCAATCCCACGAATGGGAGGTAATCCGGTGCTTGCGTCTTGGAAACATGTCTGAACACCTACAAAATGTTAGTGACAGCGGGGAGGCAAGAGGAAGCCGTCCTCGAATGAAAATAATGCCTCTTTGACCCACAAAAGCATAGCAAACAGATTTACTAAAATCTAGCTCATCAATATCAAATTTAGTGGCAAGTAAACATGCACTTTTCAATTTAATTCGAAGCAACACTAGATGGTTTACTATTAGGCCTCATTTGTTGCTCAAATTCTTTTGCACAATCTGATTTTCACTCTTATTTTTATCCTATTTTGCTTTATTAGCTCTATTAATATCATCTTTCAAAATGGACTCGGGTCATAGGAAGCAAAGTAATATTTTATCCTTATGTACAAGAGTATCTTGATAGTTTCTACCATGGTGTATGAAATTTTTATCAAATTGCCATGGTGGACCAAGTAATAGGAACATGCTTGCATAGGTACCACATCACAATCAACATGATCACCATATGTAGAGATACTAAAATGCACACGAGCGATGCGTGTTACCTTAACCTTACGCTTTGTTGAACCATTGTGTAGTAAGGATGTGGATGTGGTCTTGTGGTGAGAGAGCTTCTCACCATCTCCATGCTAGCCAAGTTGTTGCAGCTCCCTCCATCTATGATGGCACGAAGTTCCTTCACAACTCCTTTGTATGGAACAAATTATGCCTCGATTTCTTGAGCTTGTGTAACTTTGCACTCAAAACACGTTAAGCTGACTAAACATTCATACTGTCGGCATCTTGAGCCATGTATTGCGTCTCATGATCAGAATCATCTCCACCGTGTTCTTCACTTGTAATGGGCTAAGTCTCTCATCATAGTCACTAGCGAGCTCATACCCACCATCCTCGGTAGCAATCATCACATGCTAAGATTTGCATTCTCGCACATGTCCTCTTCCCTTACAATGACGACAAATAATATCACTTGTGTGCCTGTTGATGCCATGGACGAAGAAGAGCTTTCTATGAGCGGCAGTGTCTTGGCGAGATAGTGGTGGTTGTGCCTGCTTTCTTATATCACATTTGGAGGTAGCAGGTGATGGAGGAGTCTTGTGCGGTGAAAGTAGAGGATACCGCAGCGGTGTCCATGATGAAAGTCAACTGCGAGAAAAGTTAGTTCACGACAATGCTTGTCGATCACGCACTTCACGTTGACTTTACAAGCAAGATGGAATAAGAGTGATATTAGTATACTCCTTATACTCTAGAATGGTGCGAATCTCTCTATTTAATCCACCCATAAAACGTGCAAGCATAGCTTCATTCTCTCAACAATACCATCTAATCATGCCAGTTTGTAATTCTGATAATATTCTTACAAAAATTTTCCTTGTCTTAAACGCTGCAATTTTGAAGCAATTCACGTTGATAATATGGTGGAACCCAATGATGCATATAGCAGTTTCAAGGCAGCCAAGTAGTTGGAATAGGATATAATCTACAATGTTGGACCCCATACACATACAAAACTAGTGAAAGCACAAGCAATGACGAAACCGTCTCTCTCGGGATATTGTAAACATGTAAAGCGGTGTTGGAGTTTCTAACTCCCAAGTAAGATATATATCGAGGAACATATCTACCCTCAAATGGTGGAATATTCAATTTCAGTTTTGGAATATGGTCATTATCTCGTACTGAGGTGGTGGTGCTTGACCCTAAGTTGCGAACATATACGGGGTTGACTTCTTTGGTGGTGGTCTTTGGTGGTGCATGTAATTCTGATTTTGATCAACCTCATCCTCGTAATAGTCCTCCACCTCGAGTAACAAGGAGCTACAGAGCACCAAGCAATGATACTTGGCTGACCAAAATTTGTGTTCACGACCGGACAAAGGCGTCCAGAACCCCACCTTGATCAATAAAGCTTTCATCTTATATTCGCAATATCTAGATTGCAATCTCAGTTTCTTGCTTGTTCTTCATTTGCTCACGAAGCAGACCCTCGTGGTCGGGTTGATCGTGCTCGGCGTGGTCAATAACCTCTCGGAGTTGGTTTAGCGATTGCTAAGCGGCGTCCTCGCCGTCCGTGGTCGGATCGTCAAATCGACTTCCACCAAAGTGATATCCATCATCTCATCGAAAGGCGGACACCTTTGCCTCCATCAAGTGGTATCAGTTTCCGGGTTGCTCGGTGAGATTTTCTGATTTTCATAGTTTAGATCGTGCATTCTTCATACCTATAGTCCACGAAAAAGCAAAAAAAAATTTAGGGTTAGTTCATTCCATCCGAACCAATCGAGCCTTTGCATAATCTTTTACTGTATTTGCTTTGTTGAATTTGCGGTTGCATCGTCGTGTCAAGTTGCTGGTCTTAGCGTCTAGTCTTTTAGAGTTTGAGTTACATTCACAGGTTGTCCGTTCCGCTGCCATATATCACCCGCATCATCACCGCAATCCGAATCCATATCGCCACCACATATCGCAGCCATCCGCCAATCCGTGTTCTGCAACATATATCCGCCACTGTCCGAGTTCACAGATTCATCTCCGCCACGTCGGTTCCACAGTTCATCTCCGCCACCGTCCGAGTTCCACGATTCATCTCCACCACCGGTCCTAGTCCGAGTCCGATAATTTGCATTGTTCTCGATTTCGGATCACGCGATACTCCGAGTCGTGCAGAAGGATTCGAACTTTGAGCCATCCATGAGAAGAAAAATAGTTCGTTCAAAAAAAAGTAAGTCGGAAAATTCTGGCTAGGCAGTTTTTAGACCATTTGTAGACTTCTTGAAAAAAATTTGTTGCGGAGCAAAAAAGAGGAAAAAAAAGTGCAAAAAAGTGAAAAAAGAAAAAAATTCAGTGTGCTCCTCCCTTGTTTACGTGCGGCGCGTGATTTTGTTAGTGTTCTAGGCTCGCGTCTCTAGCGCGGTCTAGCCTAGGACCAACCTTCTCGTCGTTGGCGTTTATTCAACTTTGCATCTCGAATTGATTATTCTGACCCTTTTTGCTACCATATTATAAGCCTTCCCAGCTCCACATACATCTCGTCGTGCGTTTGACTCTCCAGCAATCGCTCTATCCAAGCTTTGAGAGTTTTGATTACAACGGTTGCGATCACCGCTTTGCTTTGGTAGGCTGGTAAGAATTTGAGATTTGCTTGCGGTTTGTGGCGCCCACCACCACCTCTAGTTAGTAGTCTGTAGGATCATATTCTGTGTGTTTCTATTCTGCTAACCATGGCGGATCACAAGCCGCAGGATGTGGGAGAACTGACGAACAAACAGCTACATGATAAATTTCAGCAAATGATGAGTGCAGGTGCAAGATGTGCTAACAGATTTGTGAGGCCATGGAGAAGATAGATGGCATTGAGAAGGCGTTTGAAACAAAGCTTGATAGCAAGTTTGATGAATTGCTCATGCGTTTTCCACAACCACGGCTGCACCTATCGCACCTCTACAGCGACAACAACTCGTCCCCTTCGAATCAGTATGGGCGAGCTCAGCGTGTTCCTATTGAGCGAGACAAAATTCTGGTGCCACTTCTCTGCTGTTGGTGCTTCTTTGGCTCCTCTCTGCTGCTGCTGGTCAGGGAGGATGATGAGTATGTGGGCGATTACGAGGATGAGGTTGATCAACATCAGCCTCGTGCAACCACCAGCACCACAACCACCAGGTCGTCCACATGCAAATAATGGCAATGTTAGGGCTCCCCTCAGTGCGAGATCATGACCATCTCCCTAAACTGAAATTGAATATTCCACCATTTGAGGGTAGATATGTTCTGATATATATCTTACTTGGGAGTTAGAAACTGAACAACGATTTACATGTTTACAATATCATGAGGAGGCGTGTTCCTGCTGCTGTTTGTGCTTTCACTAGCTTTGCATGTGTTTGGTGGTCGAACATTGTAGATTATATCCTGTTCCATCACTTGGGCTGCTTTGAAAACTGCTATCGTACTCGTTGGGTTCCACCATATTATCAACGTGAATTACTTCAAAATTGCAGCGCTTAAGACAAGGAAAAATTCTGTAGAAGAATATTATCGGGAATTACAAAGCGGCTTGATTAGATGTGGTATTGTTGAGGAGAATGAAGCTATGCTTGCGTTTTACGGGTGGATTAAATAGAGATTCAGACCATTCTAGATTATAAGGATTATAATAATATCACTCGTTTATTCCATCTTGCTTGTAAAGCTGAGCGTGAAGTCTTGAGGATCGGAGCATTGGCGGCGACTAACTTTTCTGGTCGACCTTCATCATGGACACCACGTGCATCATCTACTTCCTTGCACCATCACCTCCTGGTGCCACCTCCAAGCGTGATACAAGAAGCAGCACACCACCACTATCGCCAAGAGCACACTGCCGGGCTGCCGAGTTCTTCTTCTTCCATGGCGTCAGCAGGGCACACAAGTGATATTATTTTCGTCATTTGTAAGGGAAGAGGACATTTCGAGAGAATGCAAATCTCGGTGTGCGATGATTGCTCTGAGGATGGTGGGTATGAGTCCGCTAGTGACTATGATGAGGAGACTTTGGCTCTTATTACACATGAGGAACACGGTGGAGATGATTACGATCATGAGACACAATACATGGCTCTGAAGATCTTGGGTATGAATGTTTAGTTGCTCAGCGTGTTTTGAGTGTGCAGGTTACACAAGCTGAGCAAAATCGGAGGCATAATTTGTTCCATACAAAGGAGTTGTGAAGGAGCGTTCTATTGCGTCATCATAGATGGAGGGAGCTGCAACAACTTGGCTAGCATGGAGATGGTGGAAGCTATCTCTCACCACAAGACCACATCCACATCCTTACTACACCAATGGTTCAACAACAGCGGCAAGGTTAAGGTAACATGTCTGTTATTGTGCATTTTAGTATCTCTACATATCTGATTATGTTGATTGTGATGTGGTACCTATGCAAGCATGTTCCTTATTACTTGGTAGACCATGGCAATTTGATAAAAATTCTGTACACCATGGTAGAAACAATCGATATACTCTTGTTCATAAGGATAAAAATATTACTTTGCTTCCTATGACTCTGATTCCATTTTGAAAGATGATATTAATAGAGCTAATAAAGCAAAAGCAGGAGAAAAATAAGAGTGAAAATCAGATTGTGGCAAAAGAATTTGACAACACATGAAGCCTAATAATAAACCATCCTGTTGTGAAATTAAATTAAAAAGTGCATGTTTACTTGCCACCAATCGATATTGATGAGCTAGGTTTTAGCAAATCTGTTTGCTATGCTTTTGTGTGCAAAGAGGCATTATTTTCATTAGGGTGCCTTCCTCTTTGCCCCTTCTGTCACTAACATTTTGGGAGTTGCGTCTTTCCACAAGGCGTGCCACGGGATTACCACCTATTGAGGATTGAGCATCAAATTGACTTAATTCGGTGCATCATTACCAACCGTCGCCATACCGTACCAATCCGGAGGAGATGAAGGAGATTATCGTCAAGTACGGGCTGCTTTCGACAAAGGTTATATCTGGAATCCCTTAGTCCTTGTCTGTTCCTATTATTCTAGTGCCAAAAAGGATGGTACATCCGTATGTGTGTTGATTGTAGAGGCATTAATAATATTACTATTGTTATCGTCACCCTATTCCTAGGCTAGATGATATGCTTGATGAATTAGTGGCTCTACAATATTCTCCAAAGTTGATTTGCGTAGTGGATACCATCAAATTCGTATGAAATTGGGAGATGAATGGAAAACAACATTTAAAACTAAGTTTGGTTTATATGAATGGTTAGTCATGCCTTTTGGGTTAACTAATGCACCTAGTACTTTCATGAGACTAATGAGCGAAGTTTACGTGTTTTCATTGGACGATTTGTGGTAGTCTATTTTGATGATATCTGATTTATAGCAAATCTTTGGAAGAACATTTGGAACATTCGTGCTGTTTTAAT